>JZLH01S0609390.1:60388-81578 GCA_001188425.1 Eucidaris tribuloides | reverse complement strand
CTAAATAAATTACGTGTTAATTGGATTATTGGCATGAATAATGAAAAAAATATATGGCATGAAAAATATCAGGGCTTCCAGGTCGAGTGATAAATCATTTCACAGCTATTTTCAAGGGCAATTGGATTACACTCTTTAAAATTCAAATTAGAATCGTTGTGCATGTTGAAATAGGAGAAAAACTATGATTTCACCAAAAAATGAACCTAATTGTGTATGCAAGGTGACTAATAAGTACACTTCCTGCATTTGAAAGATAACAGTTTCATGTTTCTGGTTTTACCCCATCAAATTTCCTGAACAAATATGGAAATTATGCATTTTTTTCGGAAAAATGTCTCTTGGTTGCCATGGCGACAAACGTGCTGTGAATTGCATGGCTTATTACAAATACTTAAAGTGACTTTCAAACACGAATTTGGTAATTTCCCGTTTGTATCACGAGAATATATACTTCAGGCAATTCATTAATGGAATTAATGCAAAAAGAACTATGATTTTTTAACACATTAAAGGCATTGTATAACAATGTTTCCAGTTTTAAAAATCTGAGCTTCATGATTTCCCATGCTACCAGTGTCTCTGATACGGTCTATAAATGAAGCCCTAAAAAAATTACAGTTTAAAACGATCATTACGTGCTTTAAAAAGTGAAAATCATTGAGAGACCATTCCAGCTTTCCCCATAGACTGCTGTGTTGCAGAATTTCCTATCGGCTGATAGGAAAATAATGTGCCAATTTGTATCTGCACATATTGTACTAGTGACAGCATAACTGTCCAAACTTTTGTGTTCTAGGGTGTTTATTTGTCCATTCAACGTTCAAACACTGTCAGATATGTCAGATAGCAAAGTTCGACAATTTTTTAAATGTGTCTTCCACTATGTTATATAGCGTCTTTAATGAGCTATTTTCCACCTTGTTCAAAGTAAATGAAATAACGTATATCACTTAGCATAATCAAGAGCAGGTTCCCTCACTTAACTGTATAATCTGTCATGACAAGTTTTAAGAAAGCTGTCACATACATCATAATAAATCAAAGAGGGCGCTGATTCATTTTGTTCCTATACTATGCACCTTGCAACAGCCATGTACAATGACTGAGCAGTAATGTCTTGCTTACTATTATGAAAAGCCAGCTGATCTCATGTCTCTGTTCACACCGTTTACCTGTCAGTGAGTCGCACCAACTCTCTCGCTATATCCAACCTCCTCCGCCTAAGTTGTAAGGATCTGCTTACTTCCCATAAAGGTTTCACTTTTGTAAGGACAATTCACAACAATTAGTATTATAAACATCAATTTAACCGAAAATGTTTACAAATTATGAATTGATTAAGGATTATTTAAATCAAAGTAGTGAGATGGAATAATTTTTTGGCCAATCATTTATCTTCGCAGCTTGTTGACCACCATTTTCGTAAGGTAAATGTCTTTATAATATGAAACTATTATCAATCACTGTACATTCAGACTATTTGGACAAGTCATATTCATGAGTGCTTCGTATAAAGCCCTCATTTTTTCTTCTTTTTTTCTTTCAAGAACAATAATGATCCAGCCAAGTCTTTCTAAATAATATAATCAAATACTCTATTAAATCCCCCCATCCCTTCCTGGCATCCCCCTCTTAAATTTGTTCTTGGGTTGTATAGAATGGAAATTTCTTGATTTTTGTTAAACGAAATCATTTTTTCCCTAAAATTCAAGAGATTTAGAGGAGATTCGCTGCACACATACAGACGACCGGCTTTTCTAAAATCAATCTGCCTTGAAAATATTAACACGTAGTGATTTCAAAGAGTATGAAGTAAATTATACACTTAGGGACACTATTGAAACCACAGTCTAACAATGACAAGAGTTTAAAAAAATGTAGCCTACATAATCCTTCATGCCCTAAGTGTCTTTGATAAGGTCTAAAAATGAAGCCCTAAAAAAAAATTGTATTCCAAAATGATGATTTAGTGGTTTGAGAAAGTGAAAATCTAAAAGCACTCACTGTTGACCGGATTCACCTGCTCATTTCTTCCAACAGATTTACTGTGTGTAGATTTAGGCTACTTTATCCTCCACCGGAGTGGAAATTGTTTATTCATGCAAAATCTTGCCAGTGGCAGCATAACTTTCCTAACTTTTGTATTCTAGGGTATTTATTTGTCTATCTTTCGCTTGTCAGCTGAACATTCATTTATTGAATCTTCCCGAGTAAAATATTTCCCCTACCCATCACCTTCTGAATATTTCAAGAATTGCTTATTAATCCATGAATCTTTGTTCTGTCGACGAGACCATTGTTCTGCCCACTGTTAAAACCCCAGTTATAAAGACAATTATATTCGGTGAACTTGGTGAAGTGATAACAGAATGAAATATGTATTTTTCTATTTTCAATTTTCTATTTTATTTCGAGATTCTCGGGTCACAAATTTTTCTGCGAAGAAGCAGAGTGCAATGGATAGTTCCGCAGAAAAGATTTTATTTATCGGAGTTGTCACCAGAATAAATTGCATATTTGTTCATGGTAGGATAAGTACGAAATGAATAGCCTATTACTGCCCTGATTGTTAGGGGTCACAATGCCGTGCGAATCCGGGTTTAGGGCAACAAACAGGTAAACACAGTTTTCATATTGATATGAAACTCAGTGTAACTTTGTCTGGGCACTGAAGCCACCACAGGAAAGAAAGCCGGGAGAATGGCGGACCGTTTGTCTGTTGCGATTACCCTCTGCATGCTGATTAATAACGCAGGTAAACCATTATGATTTAATGATTCACTCAATTTGTGTCTGCATTATATTTTCAGGTTTTGTGTATTGCTGCCAATGTGAAGTTGTTTTTTTTATTACTGAAGAAAAGATAATTTGTATTTGGAAGTTTGTTTGGAGAGAATAGTACCTACCCCTTAAATACTAGGTGTTCGTGAAAATAAAATAATACCATTTCAACCAGTTCTTTTTATTCCCATAAATACCTTTTATTTGTCTCTGATTCCGACCGAAAAGTACTTATTTAGCTCATCCGAGCATGGTTGATAAATATTGTGGTGGTGCGGTGGTGGGCAAGTGTGGTGTGGCGGTGCAGGTGGTGGTAATAGTAATGGCCATGGTGGTTGTAATAGTGGTGATGATGCTGCCGGTGGCGGCGGTGGTGGTGGTAGTGGTGGTGGTGGTAATTATGGATGGTGGTTGTGGTGGTGATGGTGATGGTGGTGATGATGGTGGTGATGATGATGTTGGTGGTAGTATCTATGATGGTGGTGGTGGTGGTGGTGGTGGTGGTGGCGGTGGTGGTGGTTGTGGTGGTGGTGGTTGTGGTGGTGGTGGTAGCGGTGGTGGTGGTGGTGAGGTGGTGGTGGTGATGTGGTGGTGGATTGTGGTGCTGATGGTGGAAGTAAAGGTAGAGAGGGCTGTGGTGTTAGTAAAAGAATGTGTAGTGGTAGTGATTCTGGTAGCGGCAGTTGTACTGGTAGAAGATGTGGTACTGGTGGTTGCCTAGTAGCGGTAGTGTTAAGGGTGATACGTTGGGAGTAGTGGTCACCATGGTACATTTTGTTGGGACTTTTGTGGAAGAGTGTAAAGTTATCACCTCCGTAGCAGCTACATGCATTGAATTTTCTCTGTTGGATCGTGCTGTTTTAACTTGTGTGGTTGTGTTCTTTCTTAACAGTCTCACCTGGGACTTGAATTAGTGCTAAATTTACTAAAATAAGAATTTTAAAATTTGTATGTGCATTTTTATGATAAAATACAGGTCAGCATTATCGTTGCATGCATACTCAGACACCATAAGTCACTATAAGCATGATAAGATCTAAACACTACCCAACATGCCCAAGGAATAACAACAACCGTATGATCTGTTGTTGAAGTTTAGCTAGAGCTAAGCGGCAATTCTCAAATACAGCCAGACATTGTTAACCTTTACCTCATTACCCAGAAACGTATAAAGCTCTGGAAGCTCTGTCTTTAAGGTTATTAATGTCCTATAATCATTTATTAGAGACATTCGAGGAAACGAACTGAAAAGTAGGACATAAAAAACATCAGTCCTATAAGGGAAATTTACAAGTCAGTCTCAGGATTCGTTGAAACTCACATTAATGTAACTATTTCCATCTATTGTTTATTTTTACAGCTGCATGGTGGGATTTTCGGAGTCAACCAGGTGAATAAATAAAACTTGCCAGATTATAAATAAATATCCAGCTCAAATAACCCCATTGGAAAATAAAATACAGTATGGACATGATATGTACTTGTGTAGTAGTGTACCGGATCAATGGAAAATGTTAGGATTGGTAATAGTTTAAATACAAAGACCGCTCTTCTTGTGTTCCCCAATCCTAATCCCGAATCAGAGCGAAACGAACGACGAGCGTGGCGAAAAATCGTAGCTAGTCTCCAGAATCACACATAGATCTAGTAGAGGTTTCATGATTATCATGGGTTCATGTGGAGGGACTGTTGTCGAAAAAAAATGTGCAGCAGATTTTGTGTATGAGAGATTTGGAAGAGATTTCCTAAGTGAATGTTAGTTATGATTTAATAAATATTTCATGTAGGGGTCAGAATATATTATGCTTCCGGGAAAAATAGAGCTATAACAGGTTAGAAACAATTTGCAGTTAAATCATGGACCTCAGGATGATTGTTTACGACGTATATTGGTAATATGTTTTCTTTTGTTTGTTTATTTGCTTGTTTGTTTATTTGCTTGTTTGTTTGTTTGTGTGTGTGTTTGTTTGTTTGTTTGTTTGTTTGTTTGTTTGTTTGTTTGTTTGTTTGTTTTCAACTCCGGCATCATAATTTTCATCCTTCAGTCACATGTCCTGCCTTATCTTCCCCTTCGAATGGGTTCTACACGTGCACCAATGGGCAGAACGTCGACTCCGAGTGTGTCTGCTCGTGTGATGACGGTTACCAACTCGTGGGGGCGGTATCCACACGATGCCAACATAGCGGTGCCTGGACGAGTACGGCGGCGGTGTGTAAAGGTATTCTGAATTAACCCATTCAATCTAATAAAATATAGGATATCGATTGTCATGGGTGTGATGGCCTAGTGGTTAGAGCGTCCGCCTCACGTCCGGAGGCTCGCGGGTTCGAGCCCCGACTGAGTCGTACCAAATGGTTCCTTCAGCTTTCTAGCCAGGCGTTTTGGCATTCTGGAACAGGGAAGAGTGATAATTACATTCATGCTATTATGCAGGGCCCGCTGGGAGAACAGTCTATTTGACTGAAGTGGATACCCTGGGTAAATAAGGCGTTGGTAAAGGGCCCGGTTTTGTCACAATATACCGACAAGCTATCTGTGCTTACATCAGGATGCAGTGGAATTATAGTTTACCGTGCCCCTTTATTTGTTTTGATTTTATTTTGGGGGTGCAGAAGATGTTGTAGGGTTGTATGTATAAGACAAATAACATTGTTGCAGCTTTTCCAGGGACCCACAAGTTGAGTAACTTGAAAAAAATAATACTTCGAGATTATTTTATTTGTGCCCTATTTTTTACTGTATTGAGTTTATTATTCCAACATCACAGTATCAAATTCGCCCGATAAGTTCCTGATCTCCACATACTTTCAGTCAAATTTCTCGTTCCGGTTAAATGCTCGATTCGTACGTGCAGGGTCATATAGACCCCGGACAAAAGAACGAACGAAACGTAAAAACTATTCAAATCATAAGAAGAAATACCCCGGATCGGCTGGCCAAGTGTATTGTGACGAGCCAGTGAACCATTGCAGTAAAAATATCCAAAACAGCTCTCTTTCTAACTAAAATTAAATACAAGTTTTTTTTTTAATTCTGAAAACGAAAATAATATACTGGCGAAAATATTCTGAAATATTTCAAGTTTCTGCGATAAATGCCTGTGGTTCACACCTCTGACCTCTAAAATCCGGAATCAGTAGAATATTCTACTCTGCTATTGAAACACTATATTTGCGTACATTGTTTTCAGACGTATTTTTATGACCTGTGATATAGTTATGGAGCTGGATAGTATCTTGTTGGTTTATATTATTTTAAGAGCCACGTAAATCTAAAAATCTACACACTAAGAAAAATAGGTTCAACTTTGCACCTTTACCAATGTCACACGGGGAGCACCTTTCCGGGTGCAACTTTGCACCTTTACCAATGTCACACGGGGAGCACCTTTACGGGTGCAACTTTGCACCTTTCACACTGGGTGCAACTTTAAGGTCTGAAAGCTGCAAAGTTGCACCCGTAAAGGTGCTCCCAGTGTGACATTGATCTGCACCTTTAAAGGTACAAGGTTAATGAACATATTTTTCTTACGGTGTAAGGGACAATTATGTGCATTTACTTCTAAGTGTTTATACTCGCTATACGTCTGACAATAACCCCTGATGAACAGATTGTTTCAGTGTACGCCAATGTGCATTGATCATACTTAATTATAAAAAAATGGGCTAAATCCGCTTCAGTTAAAACTATGGCGGAAAATGCATTTCTTTGCCCGAGTTTGTTTACACGCCTATGAAAAAAATAAAAGTGAGACCCGAGATTATTGTACTTGCTTGTGACATTTGGCTTCAAGTTTCATACTATCGTCAGGTAAGTAGGTAGTTAATGAATCGATATTAATAACTAAACTTTGGTGGGGAGTGGATTTAGCTCGTTTTACGATGAAACTCCTCAATCCGCATATCAAAGGGAACATTGAAGCACACCGGACAATACAGTCAGGTAGTTATGATATAAACCTTTCGCTGAAGCAATGTAGTCTTAGGTACATGCCATGAATCTGAGTATCCTTGAGTATAACATGTATAAGCGATAACTTCTAACGTATTCACCTCACGTTTGTCCCAAAATGGACTCTAATTGCCTCAGTTTTTTTCCAGTAATTCACTTATTTTGCGCCCATACAAAGCACACGGCCAGTACTTCTTGCATTGTATTTTAAGTAGGCTGATTCCCAAAATCGATCCATTTTCTTTTCAGTCGCCTGTCCTCCGTTACCATGGCCACCAAAGGGCTTCGTATTATGCGGCGATGGTAATGTTGTCGGCTCGATGTGTGTTTATACATGTAATGACGATCATCAAATAGTCCAAGGTACATCAGCCAGGCAATGTCAGGCAGACGGGTCCTGGTCAGGATCGGAAGCAGTGTGCAAGGGTATTTCCCTTTTCCCCTTTTTTCCTTATTTCTCTTAATTATTAATTAATCAATTTCATTCATTCATTCATTCATTCTTCCTTTCTTTCTTTCTTTGTGATCTTACTTTGTGTCTTTCTTTGTGTCTTTCTTCTTTGTTTGTTTATATTTTGTTTGTTTAAGTTTAAATTATTTAGGTAGGTAGATTGATAGATAGATTGATTGATTGATAGTTAAATAGATAAATATATTGATTAATAGATAAATAGATAAATAAATAGATAGATAGATAGATTAGATAGAATAGATAGCATTAATAGATAGATAGATAGATAGATAGAATAAACAGATAGATAAAAATATAGATAAAGACAGACAATTTTATTGACTCATTCCGTGGCTCGGAGGCTTAAATTCCATGAGTTATACAATTAAAAACTTTGAAATATAATTATACAAAATTCAATTTCATGTACAGTGATCCAGAAAAGTGCAAATTAATTACAAATACAACACGTGATAATAAAATAATATTTACAAGTACATACAAAACATTTATGAAACTAATAAATATAGAGGAAACACACAAATTTAGCCCATGCATTCGACAAGTGAACATTTCCCCCTTCCCCAGTTAAATCAACAAAGAACATCAAAGAATATGTTTCTATTCAAAACATTAGAGTTAATAATTCAGCGTGCACAAGATTGTCATTGGATTCTTAAGCGGTATATGATACAGGAACATAAATAACCCACGAATAAATAGCCTTTTCCATTTTCAATTTTAGCACATGATAGCCGTAATTAGCTTTTAGAATAAAAGTTCATGCAGTTCACGAAAAAAAAGACAGAACGACAAAAATCATGATGAAAATATTGTGGAAGCTGTGTGATGAAGATATAGAGGAGGAAACAATATTTAATAATTTTCTTGAAAACTCTTTCATGCTTTAATTTGTTCATGTTTTTCAATACATGTAGCATTTATAGTGTTTATAAAAAAGACATATACAAGATACACTGATTGTCGTTAATGTCATTGGTCGAATTGCAGTCACGTGTCCAAAGCTACTACCACCAACCAACGGATATCTCTTGTGCAGCAACGACAACATTATTGACTCCGTGTGCAGGTGTACATGCGAGTACGGTCTAACCCTCGTTGAAGGGACCACATCAAGGCAGTGCCAGGAAAACGGAACGTGGACGGGATCCGATTGTATATGTAAAGGTAGCTAATTTTACGAAGAAACACCGCCACGTAACGGCATTGTTTACCAATGATTTCAATTTAAATAGTTATTAAAAAACGAAATTGCACTAACAAATAATTAAACCTGCTTAAAAAAGTGAAGACCAATCAATGAATATTTCCCCTATAGATTAGTGTTGGAACAAACGTCCCGCTTTATATATTAATTCAAGATTATCTTGATACTGACACCGTCATTTAAAAAAAATGTCATATTTCTGGCTGTTTATCTATTTATAGTGAACTTCGTTATACAGCAAATTCATTTTTTTTTACAAAATTAAATCAACTGTCCAGAATATTTAAAAGACGTCTTTACAATCACGTAGTGTTGCTTTACTCCTTGAATAAAAAAGACCCTTCAAGAATATGTATTGCGTGTGTCTTTGTAAAAGAAATATACCTGATCGTGGGTATGTTATTAATCAGAAAAGCGTAACATTTTTATACAAGGATAAGAATCACAGAGGCCGGGGGCAAGTAGAAGTTGCTCCCTGAAAATATGGGAGGGGTAAACGTATGGATTACCCCACCCCCCCCCCCCAGCAATTTTTGTATGTTACACTGATGAATGAAACTTGCACAAACAAAGTTGTAATCCAGAACCTGTTATTTGCCCTGGTCTGAAATATTGAGGCATCAGTCCATCTACACCCATCAATTGAGGGAACTATTGTTTCATTAATTTCACGAAGGAATAAAAATACAAATGATTGTCATGCCGAGAATGACAACTCAAAATTGTTATATGGTGTATGGAGTTAGAGTGAGCCCTGATTTTGGTGTCCTTTGTCGGGGAGGAAGTTTCTCTGCCCCTTTTATACAATTTGTAAATGTATTCGGTGGCTTTGGACTATTTTTTATTCTTGTAACATGTATTTCGATGTGACACAAATTTGTTGTCATCCCCCCTTTTTTTCTTTTCCCCATTCTACCTTTTCAATCATTGTTGATTACTTGTACATATTTTGAATGTATGTAATTCAATAAAACATACCAAAAAAAACCCCCCTCAAAATTGTTGGGAAGGGGGAGACTCTTTTTGAGAAAAGTGCTAGTGAGTGTAGGATATAAGTTTCTATCAAGATATTTGTATTTATTTATTTATTTATTTATTTATTTATTTATTTATTTATTTATTTATTTATTTATTTATTTATTTATTTATTTATTTATTTACTTATTTATTTATTTATTTAATTTATTTACTTATTTATTTATTTTGTTCATGTTTCAGTCACATGTCCTAAGTTAACAGCGCCACCTAACGGCGTCATTGCGTGCAGTAATGACAATATCGTCGACTCCGTCTGTAGTTACTCCTGTCAGCCTGGCTATGAAATTATTCCAGCAACGCAGACCAGGCAATGTCTCCAGAACGGATCTTGGACAGGGTCCGAAGCTATATGTCAGGGTGAGTTGCATTATCATCTAGCCACCGTCCCATAGCAACGTGTGTCAAATAGAGCATAGTTAAATAGTGAGCACTTTTCAAAACGTCTCACTCATTAACGGAATCGTAGATTTTATTTTTGTTTTTAATCGAAAGAGATTAAGGAAACTTTATGGGCTTTCAAATAATAAAAAAATGACTCCAAAAAAGTTAACAGCCTTGGTACAAGACTAGCCACACATCTTCGTAAATGCTTAAAATAACAAACTTGTAAGCCAGTAAATAATAAAACTAATTTAAAATACTAGAACCCTGAATTATCCAACTTTTGTACAACCAAGCTATAGTCCTCAAAGAATATAACATTCCACAGATCATGGCAATTTTCCAATATCACCATTTAAAAAGATAATTTTAATTGTATGAATAGCGCTGAGTGACCTATAATCCTTAAAACCGGACGAGGTAGTGGCATGATTAAGAGAAGTAAAAATGCTTCAAGATTCGAATGAATTAAAACATATACACTACTAACTAGAGTGTCTATTCAGAGTGGAAGGATTCTTCTTGAATTTGTTAAGGCTTGAGAAAGAATCTTGTATATATTGAATTAATCTCCGGTTCCGATAAAAAATTCTTCCATTATTTTCGAATAATTCTCAGTTTAACAAAGAGGAAATATATGCCTAAGGATTTTAAACAGCAGAAAATTCAGAGAGTATACTTGATTCTTGTTGAATTGGGTCGTAAATCAATGACTATTTTCAATCTTGCCACTTTCAATTCATGGCACAGATTGAAGAATTCTCTCAATTGTAGATTGCTGTATTCAAATTGATTGCAATTAACTACTTGGTAACCTTTATAAAGGACGAGTTGAATCGAATCCAATTTAAGGTCCGTAATATGCCTACTATGTGGCCCAGAAAAAAAACCCCGGGACACTACATTTATCAAATGTGGTAATTTCCCCCCCCCCCCTTTAATTATCTAAGAGAAATAGCTATTTTCGCATTTATCTGGTAGCTTCTTCTTTTCTCACAACACTTAGTCTATTTTCGTACAACAGTTTTCATTTGAAAGGAACTTTTGCAAAGCGTTATACTTTAGTTTTTCTTGCTGTATAAAGCCGCAATGAGGTGTCATATTGATGGCGTCCCATAGAAATTACACGTAAACTGGCCGCGCTTACCAAACTTACATTACTTCTCAAAATCGGCCCTAAAATGAAAGCGTTTGACCAAAATATATGATTTTGGTGTCATTCTACACACGAAAAAAAAGTCTATCAGATGAATTTAAAAAGATGAGCTTTTTTTTGTTTTGTTTTTTGTTTTGTTTTGTTCGTTTGTTTGTTTGTTTGTTTGTTTGTTTGTTTGTTTGTTTGTTTGTTTGTTTGTTTGTTTGTTTTTGGGGGGGGTCACCCATAACTTACTTATCAGTCTTTCTTTCTCGTTCTCTCTTTCAGTCACCTGCCCTATCTTAGCCTTGCCATCAAACGCCTTTTTTACATGTGACAATAGCAACAGTGTTAATTCTGTCTGCATCTATACATGCCACACGGGCTACCAGGTTGTAGAAGGGGACATCACCAGGCAGTGTGCAATAAACGGGACGTGGACTGGATCGGAACCGGCATGCAAAGGTATCTATCTTTCTCTCTTGGCTCATTCTTAGAAAAAAAAAACTGATACTCATACAAATAATGAAATGTGTGACAGTGACAGAAATTAAATCAATATACCCAACTACTTTGTCCGCTGTCATTAACATTTCTGTTCCTCACATAAACTTTAAAGAGTTCAATCATTTTATTATACTCAGTGTTTTTGTATAGTGAACGTTTTCATTTCTCACAAATTGATCTCACTCTGTTCCTAAGCAGGGGCGTCTATCCATGTTTCGGATTGGGGGGCAAAAGTGAAAAAATGTTCAAAATTTTAAATTTGGCGCGCAAAGCGTGCCGAAAAATTAACAATTGTGTATGTTTAAGAGTAGTTTTTATGCCATGATGAAAGGTTTTATAGTGCTTTCCAATGCTTTTTAAAACATATATTTACATTGCATATTATGAATTTTTCAAGTTGTCAAAATTATTGAGGGAGGGGCAAATCGATATGTTTGCCCCCAATATGTTCATGGGGGGGGGGATCGTCCCCCTGCTCCCACAGGATCGATGCCTCTGTTCCTAAGAACTTACAACATAACGAAAAAATGTAGACTCTGCTCTATAATTTTTGATCTGCAAACCACTGTGAAGAGGCATAACATCTATAATTGTTATTTCGAGAATTACCACGTCATAGTGTCAATTCAAGGCTCAAATTTACGAAGCAATGTGAAGAGGTGGTATTAAAATCCTTGTTTGAGAGTAAAATGGATCGTTATTGCATTAATAATTCCAAAACCTCGCAACAATGTTTTCATTTATAGCAATGCAAAAGCATGGGCGACTCGGCAATTTACCCAATTTTAACAATTTGAATTTCAAAGATTGTGAGGTAAGCAGGTAAGGATAACTGTAGTTTCATACCGACAGAATATAAGGATGTTCTTCAGCATTTTAGGCCCTATATTATGTATATTATTTGTAGCCGATTTTTTTACCTCGTTCTTAACCGAAAATATATTTGTTCATTACAGTCACTTGTCCCGCTTTACCTTCACCGATTAATGGATTTGTTTCGTGTAACAATGGCAACGTGGAGGGCTCCATGTGTAACTTTATATGTGAGGATGGTTATTCTATCGTTCGGGGCTCCACATCCAGGCAGTGCCAAGGCAATGGAGTATGGACAGGATCGGACACTGTCTGCAAAGGTAGCACACACACACACACACACAACACACACACACACACACCACACACACACACACACACAAGCACACACACACCAGAGGGCAGACGCCCGTAAGACTAACATTGTTGGGGTGTCCTGTATGTGCAGTGTGGGTGTTCCATAATAGGTATAGAAAACACATAGTGAGTGTATGATTTAAACCCCCACAATGCCGAAATAGCGCTCAACAATGTAACTATACCTTACATACACCCAAATTACCTCCTTGCACGCCCGCAACGCTTATACAATAAAGCAAACAACACAGCAAAAGATCATACCAACATCATTATGGAATCAAATAAATTAAAAAAAAAAGAACCCGGTTCACTTAGCATGGCCCATGTTTGTTTTAAACGCGTTTAAAATGTTTCATTCGGGGTACCGCGCCACAGTGCTGAATCACGCCGCACAAATGTAAACGCTCATAAACTTAAACAACACGACCACAATGTACTTCCTGCAAACACTCACACACACACACACACACACACACACACACACACACACACACACACACACACACACACATACACAAATACAAACAGACATGCACATACAAGCACACACGTACACATACAAACACACATTACACATACACATACGTACATACGCGCGAAAACTGCATGAATACTCGTCTTGTCGTATATAGCAGCAATAGTTCACAAAGATTCGCCAGATGACATTCACACGGGAACCTGCTGCATGGGGCATTCAACTTCTTGGAATATTTTATGGCGAGAGTCTTCAATGTGAGAAAAGAAGTTCCTTCTGGATGGGTATCAAAGCTTGTCATCCTTATAAACTAACCCGGTATTAAAATATTGCTAAAGTTGAGTAGCACCAATGATCATGTTTGAGTTAATACCGCGAAATCATTTTTTTTTTTTTTGCGGAAATCATATATAGGTTAAAGAAATAAAGTAATAAAGTGCAAACTATATACTTTAACGATAATCATGTAAGAAATTTATTGTGTTACTTGTGGTTTTACTCGTTTTGTTATTATAATGGTTTTTGTTTTTGTTTATTTATAATTTACTACCGAACTGCTTACTTTGTATGTCTTTGAGAAGGATACAATGAGCCCGGAGGAGCGGGGGCGGGGGCCACTCAAACTTCACAAGAGTACATTACCTCATGTGCCGCACCGAAATCGAAAATCGCGAGGCTCTGGAACGGGCTTGAGCGAAAAATGGGGGTCTCTGAACTGGAGCTAGGCTTCAGAAATCCTCAAAATTCTATGTTCTGGAACTGCACCGCGGCGAAGTTCCGCCGCGCCGTTGTGCGCCGTGCTGAAATGGCAATGCTCTGGCTGGCCGCGCCGCGAAGCGGACGGCCCGAGCGAAAAAAAACAGAAGCGGAATCGGCAAATTTGGGGGTCTGAACTGGAAAATCAAAATTTTTCTGTGACTTCTGAAATTGAGATGCTCTGAACGGAAATTTGGCTGAAAATAGGGCGGTCTCAACGCAGCACACTATCGATATCCACACAATTATACTAAGTGCCCCCCCCCCCGGGACTGTGGACAATGAGTTCAGTGTTTATTTTCACTCCCCCCCCCTTCATAATAGACGTTAGAAAATAATTTTATTTTAAACGGGAAGGAGAGCAAGGGAAAATGAAATTTCTCAAAATGTTAAATATTGTGAAATATAAAACATGATTCGCTGAAGTAATTATTTTTTTGGGGGGGGAGGGGGGAGGGGGAGATAGATTAATGGTTTATTTTACCCCTACGGTTCTACTAATATAACCTTTTGTACCTTTTGTTGATATTTTAGTAACATGTCCTACGCTGTCATCACCGCCGAACGGCTTTCACACGTGTATAGATGGGAACAACGTCAACTCAGTGTGTATGTACACGTGTCACAGCAATTATCACATTGTGCAAGGGGATCCTATCAGGCAGTGCAATGAAGATGGATCATGGACAGGGTTAGACGCAGTGTGCGAAGGTATGATTACAAACTTATCCCACAGCCAACTTGCCAACATTTTGGATATGAAAGTCAGAAAATGTCCTTATCTTTGATTTTAGACGCGTGTGGGTGCTTCTTTGTGTGCATATATGCATGTATGTATGGGTTTCTGCATGTGTATGTATATTTGTGTGTGTGTTAATCGAAGGAACGAGCCCTTGTACAGTTGAATCGGAAATGTGTATGTTCACTTGTTTAGAATAACGAACTTTCGAAATAACGAACATCTTCCCAATTTTCCTATACATCTGTGTCTGAGGGTGCGTTAATGTGAAAATAAATAGGGTTCATTAATACGAATTGGGCAATATGTGAACCGTCTGAATAACAAACCGTCTGGAAAACGACCCTCTTAACATGACATGTAACTCTTCCATTCGATCTATATGCCCGTACACCTGTAGGTCAATGGTATACCACCGCCCCCCCCCCCCCTGACAAATTTCGCGATTACGCTGCCGCGCGAATTTTTTTGACCGCGCCGTTCGCTGGCTTTTTACTTTCAAGTTTTGTGCATCATTTAAGACCATTTTCGCAAAAATCGGTCGTACCGTTACGACGCTGTGCGACATTTCGTACATGCATGCAACTCCAAAATTGCTCAAAAATGCGATTTTGTATACACGATCAATGCAAATTGTGTTTTCAACCAAAAACCATCAATGTATGATTATTTTTACTTTAACTGGTAGAAATGGATTAATTTTGTGCTGTTTATGATCGCAAAAAAAATCCCCGACAAAGTTCATCGAAAAAACAATAAAAAACAAAGAAATACATAAGAAATTCACAAAATAATAAAATACATAAGAAAATAATTCTAATTCGGCAAATTTTTTAGAGGTAATTGTCACAAATGTCTGAAAGAATATATTCACCAAAACTTAGCATTCTACAAGCTATTTTAAGTGAGTTATAGGCAAAAATATGATTTTGTTTATAATTTTGCATAATTAATTATTAAAAATGTAAAATATGTATTTTTTGAAAATCTAATGATACATTCTTGTAGATTACATCCAGCTGTATGCGCATGCAAATTTTCGCGGCGATCGCGCGATCTACGGCCGAGATCTTAGCCCCCCCCCCCCCCCCCCGTCGATGACGAGACCGGAGATAGCCCGGATATATTAGGGTTAAGCCTTTGGTATGTTGGGCCTTTCTTTATCTCGTGGGCATTCAGTCTGGTAGGCTTCAATTTACAAGGTGTACACCATGCCCGTGTATGGATTTTCAACATGGACCCTAAACACGTAATTATCTGTCGATCTCAGAATAGCCTAAACAAGTATTCAAGTCTAAAAAAGGGGCCCTTTTAAAGTAAACAGATCTCAGAATACCCTAAACAAGTATTCAAGTCTGAAAAGTATCTTTTTAAAGTAACTCTTTTGTTGAAAGTACACAATTTTTCTGATATTGTCGATTTTGATACCCTATAATTTTCACTCTGCGCGCATACTTCGTCCGACTGTGAAAAGGCGACCCCGTTTTACGCGCCTTTTCACACGCGCATGGTGTACACCTTGTAAAGACAGTGCCCGCCTTCCCCTCCCCCCCCCCACTCCCCGGGAGTTTGGTCGGTCAGATCATTCGATCCATCAGACCGTGCTGTCTTACAAATTGATTTTAATCATATTCATTGATTTGATTTCAGCTATATGTTCGGAGCCGTTACCACCAACAAATGGGTTCGTATCATGCACCAACAGCAATATCATGGACTCCGTGTGCACCTACACCTGTGAGAGCGGGTTTTCCATTGTACGAGGATCGTCTTCAAGACGCTGCCAAGAAAATGGAACGTGGGCGGGAACTGATGCCATATGTAAAGGTATGGACAAGTGTGGCTGGGGGGGGGGGCGGTAAGAGAGGCAATTTCCGTTTGATCGGGAAGTTAAAAGGAAAAATAAAATAATATAAAGAACTGAAAAAAGTATGAATAAGGTGAGAATTGGTCAAAACTTCACAAGGAAATCCGATGGTGTGGAAAAGACATCGAAAATCTCCAAATAAGCATTCATTTTTTTTGTATGCCAATCAAGCAAAATGTAAAAATTTAGAGGTCAAAATGCCAGAGGTCAAAATGCCAGAAGTAAAACTGCCAGGGGTAAAAATGTTAGAGTAAAAAATGCCACAGGTAAAGAGTAAAAATACCAGAGTTTAAAATGTCAGAGTTAAAAATGCCACGGGTAAAAATGAAGAGTAAAAATGCCAGAGTTATAAATGTCAGAGTAAAAAATGCCACGGGTAAAAATGAAGAGTAAAAATGTCACAGGTAAAAATGTCACAGATAAAGATGCCAGAGGTAAAAATTTAAATGTCAGAGTACAACTTAAACATGCCGAGTCTCTGTGATAACGATTGATAATCCGGCAGTTTCCCCGTAATTATTGTTGTTGTTTTTTTTTCAGTTACCTGTTCCGAGTTAATATCGCCAAATAACGGAACCGTTTCTTGTAGTGATGACAACATTGTCGATTCCGTTTGCACCTATTCATGTCAAACCGGTTACAAATTGATATCGTCATCCCATTCAAGACAGTGTCTTCCAAGTGGATCGTGGACAGGGTCTGACGCAGTGTGTCAGGGTAAGTGTATGAGAAATCCAGTTCACGAATGGTATTGAGAAAACAGTCACAGCACCCTTTGCCATGATTGGACGGCAACATACAACCACATTTTCAGTGAATTGAGAAGATATCGGTATTCTCCTCCATTGAAGGTTTCTTCGATTGAAACGGCTCTTACCCCAACACACTAACATAGATCAGTGTAAACAAGATCGGAGGTTCAAACAGCATTTAATAACACACCCCCAGCCTCCCATATTTGGAAATACCAGTTTTATTAGTTGTTGCATGTTTTTTTTTAGATTCCATTGCCTGTTAAAAGGTGACGAGAAGGATTCGATGCCACACTGCTCATCCATCCATGTACAACAGTGTCAATTAAATCAAACCACATGAACACATTAATATCGGTGTTGAATTTTGATCTGGGTTCTGTATTTCCTGTGAATCTCCGAATTAGAATTATGTTTCTTCTCAGTCTTGTATATCACAAGAATTATTCAGTCTTTTCGTGTAAGCACAACGCAAGGAATTACATGTAAAAACTAAGCATATTAAAGAGATGGTGACCAATTAGTACTTTTCCATGACTTCATGTAGGCCTATTCATTATACTAACTTTGGGACTCGGTCGGGACAATAGGAGAAAGTTTCATTTTAGTTTAAGACGTTGTTGCCAAGCTACCTCAGTTTGGTTAAACCTTATAATCTGGAACAAATTTAATATGTGATTGATCAGTTTTATTTCTTTATTTACTTCCCATGAAAGTTGTCAGGATGGGGCAACTGGCAGCAACACCTCATTACTGCTGTCTTTCTTTTTAATACAACTACCACAGTATGCCACTACGTACATTGCGTCGGCTCAAGGCAAAAAAGGGGGTTAACATCAATTGATAATACATGGACGTTAGCCCACTTTTGCAGTGAGACGTTGCACACTTTAAAAGACATGTAGGTCATAATTTTGGTTTTCTCTTGTTTTTATGTTTCAGTAACTTGTCCCAAATTGTTGCCCCCGACAAATGGGTTTGTGTTGTGTAGTCAAAGCAACAGCGTCGACTCTGTTTGTATCTACACGTGTCAGACTAATTATCGTGTGCTGGGAAACTCGACTAGACGATGTCAAGAAAATGGACATTGGACAGGATCAGCTCCCGAGTGCAAAGGTTTTGTATCCTAGTCAAAGCTAATAGGGGAGGGGCGGTGTTCCCGGTATTGATAATGGGAACAGCACAATTGCTGTACACCATAAAAGGTTTCCATCGAATTTGATGCCCCCCCCCTTCCGCTTGTCGCATAGATTTGCACCAGAACACCCCTTTAAAAAAAAAAATCCTGGCACGAATATGATGGGCATGTTAGGTTCCGTAAGAGTCCTTGATACTCCCCGCCCCCCACCACACACACACATGACAAAAGAGCATAACTGACTTTTTTTTCCAAAATTGAGTTATATAGTATTAGGGGACTCAGTACATCATGTTCAACACGCAGAACAAAATCAAATATTAATTAGAAGTGTCCCTTTGTTTCAAAATCCGCTTGTTAAAAGGACACTGAATAGGGCTTTAAGGCTGTGAACAAAATACATTTTGCTCAATATCTCCAAAACACCAAAATGCCAGTTATGCCCTATTGGGGGGGGGGCAGTATAGGCATCAATAGAAGTGTCGCTGGCACAAACTTGCGCCACAAATCTAGTACCTTTAAAGAAGTCAATGATATAGATATTTCAACATTACCTAAACGCAAATAAATGAAATTACACCACACGTTGTTGTCCCACCGAAGATAATGGTTACGGTGTTATTAAGTCATCGTGTTAAATAAATGCCATACTCTCGGTGTTAAATGCCAATGATGCCATTATGTTATCTTCAAAATATCCTGAACAATACATATATAGCTAAAAAACTTTACGTCTTGTTTACGCGACACAAAGCTCACTGTATAGTACACGTGTACAAATGCTCTCGCTACTACCATAATAGAACTTTTTATCCCGACCTTCTCTATTGATTCATTGTTGATATAATTATACATTAATTCTACCTGAAACCTAACTAAAACTAAATTTGCCGTGTTTTTCTCACTGTTTGTTGTTCAGGTACTTGTCCACCGCTGCAGTCGCCAAGAAATGGCTTCGTAGTGTGTAGTCATGGTAACAGTGTCGACTCGGTTTGTAACTATTCGTGTCAAAGCGGTTATCATATTTCTGAAGATCTTCTAACCAGAGAATGCCTTGCCGATGGATCTTGGTCTGGACAAAATACCGATTGTGGTAGGCTAAACTTCCCTTTTGTTCTTTTTGAAGATCCCCTATGAAATAGTATATTTTTTTTTACTTCAAGTACTTTCAAGTAGCAGAAGCGTAATATACAATATATATGCGTCCTCCTCGTCTGAAAAACGGTTAAATACAAAATATATTGGCTACGAAATAAGAGGATTTAAGGAAAAAACAGAAATGGACGATTTTCTTGACTTTACCTGTTTGCCTGGTATTAACAAACACTGAACGCCAAAGACATTACCAAACTGTTCGAACGAACATTTTTACTTTTGTCACGCACTAAATCACAACTGCGTCGCATACATCTATTTATTTATTCATTCTGCCTGTTATTCATTTTTTTCTGGCATCAGAATATTCATTATACAATGAATCAAACATTCAGAGAAAATACCGTGTATAACGACTTTCCTCGACACACTGTCAAACTGCTTGGGAGTACAAGAAGTAAATTTAAACTTAAAGGTAAATGACATGATTGGGGGTAGTCCTCAACTTGGGCTGAAACTACTCTAGAATTAAGTACACTATGCAAGGGTTCTCCTGTGAAAATCTTGCAGTCAAAGGTTGACTTATTCTAAAATAACTAATGTCAATATCCCTTGTGGCAGACAAACTTGCTGTGTGGTTCTCTATGGGTCCTATTTTTATCGTGCCCCGATAGAATTAAAATACTATTATGTTCATGCTTGATTCTCCTTAAGTAAACAAATTAGAGACAAATCCTTCCAGCTGGGAGATCCACTCCAGTTGCTGTATAGTTGGTATATATTTCAACTCATTTGGTTCATGAGGCATTTTTAAGTGTTCCCAATCATGTCACTAACCTTTAACCTTTCTCACCAAGTCTACTCGGGTCCCGCCTACTTATCTGGCAATATCTCATTGAGAAAAATAACACAGTTTTATATAGTTCAAGCGTTAGTAAATTAATATTCGGCAAAACACATGCAGAATAATTTCGAAATAAGTAGAGAAAAATGCCTAAGAAACAATGGTACACCAACTTAATTACATACAAGGAATTTGAGTTTATATTGAACCCATTGGCTTGAATTTTCCTTACCTTGGAAACACGTTATTTGCGTGGAAATAAATCAGTCGACATTTAAAGTATAGTTTTGGTAAAAGGTAAACAATGAAATTCTTTGCAATTATGTTTAAGATACACCTATGTGAGCTATCAATGCCCTCAAAATTGCTCGCTCTGTAACTGTTGCACTTCTGAGAAATTACGCAAAATGTAAAATCTTTGGGGGACCCCGTGATTTCCTATAGGTAATGTACATACCGCTACATGCTCTCCTATAATAAAAACATCATGATTTGTCACTATAAACAATTTTCAGCAGATTTGATGTTGTTTTCTGATGTCTGGGATGACAATAGAATACTTCATGAAAGATTTACGAAAAAAAACCTATACTTTGACTTTAACATTGAATTATTATAAACAATCATATCGCAGTTATGTGAGAGTAAGAATTTATCCTGTTGATTGATAATCATGGTTAGAGGACATCAATGTAAGACACTAGACCAAAATCGATTGAAATTGTTGCGATTCTTCTGAACAAAGTTTTAATTTAGCGGCTTAGTGCATGTTGGAATTGGATTAGCTAGTTAATTGTGCCAGCGTCGGAAATACCCGGGGGCGACGGGCGATTCCGCCCTCGGCGGAGTCCAAATCGCCCCTAAAAATCCTCAAA
>JZLH01S0609390.1:13396-29952 GCA_001188425.1 Eucidaris tribuloides | reverse complement strand
AACGTCGACACCCCCTCTCCCATTCAGTAACTGGTAACATGTTGAATGGCCTGTGTTTAAGTTAATCTGAATAATTATGTAAAAAGACTAGTTATACCTGAAAGAAGTTTAATAGATAAATGAATAGATTAATGTGATAAACACTAATTCGGTTGGAGGATAGGCAGATGCAGGCCAGAGCTCCCGCTCCGACGAACTACTCTCCACCACAAGGAGGGAGGCAGCAAGGCTCAGGTCAACGGATTAGAGCAGGGCCGTAAAAGGGAGCACGTTGGATCTGACTTCAGGGTATTGGCAGGTCGAAGTCCAAGAGAAGGACAAATCCAAGACGGCATTTACCACTCCAATGGGTCTGTTTGAGTGTAACCGTATGCCGTTTGGACTACAGAATGCACCTGATACATCCCAGAGGCTTATGATGGCATGCTTAGGTGACCTAAATATGACATCAGTACTATCTATTTGGATGACTTTGTGTTCTCATCTAGCCTTGATTACCTACAGGAAATGTTTTACAGATTGAGGAAACATGGTCTGAAATTGAAGCACCAAAAATGCCACCTACTTCCGTGAGTTCCGTGCAGTACCTTGGCCATGTAGTCTCCGCAGAAGGTATTTCTACAGATCCGGAGAAAGCTAGTAAAGTGGAGCAGTGGAAGACACCGCAGAATAAGAAGGAGCTCCAATTCCTCGGGTTCTGTGGCTACTACAGACGGTTTGTAAGAGACTACTCCACCATAGCTTCACCCCTGTATCGACTAACTGGTGGCGACCCTCGTCAGAAGAAGAAAGGCGTAAAAAATAATCCAAACGTTGTCCCCTAGATATGGTCCCCAGAGTGCGAGGAGGCATTCAACACCCTCAAGAGTCGCCTTACATCTGCGCCGATCCTTGCCTACGCTGACTATTCCTTGCCATTCATAGTGGAAATGGATGCATCTGGCCATGGATTAGGTGCTGTCCTATCACAGAAGCAAAAGGGCATCAAGCGGGTCATCGCTTATGGTAGCCGAGGATTGACTCCAGCCGAAACCAGGTACCCTGCACACAAGCTCCAGTATCTCACACTGAAATGGGCGGTTACAGACAAATTCAAGGATTGTCTCTTGGGAAACAAGTTTACTGTATTCACAGATAACAATCCATTGAGATATGCAACCACGTCAGCAAAACTCTACGCAACAGGCCAGCGGTTGACAGCCCAACTAGCGATCTACGACTTTGATGTAGTGTACAGGTCCGGTAAGGAGAACGGCAATGCAGATGCACTGTCACGCCTACCCAGCCCACCTACCCAAGAATCTTCGAATGTTGGACCCCGCATAGCATCGCAAACAGCGACTTTGACCCTGGAAACCCTGCCATGGAGACGATCATATCGATGCCCACGCATGCAATACAGCAAGCACAGGACGAGGACACATGTATTAGGGAGGTAATAGATCTTGTCAAGGCTGGTCGAAGACCGACTGGACGTCAACAATCACGACTCCAACCTGCATCACGTCTCCTCCTGCATCAATGGGAGAGGCTGAGTATGAAGGACGGGTTACTGTGTCGAAAAATTCAAAGAGACGGATCTGAAATATACCAGCTGGTGTTACCTGAAAAGTTAAGAGATCTCGCAGTGACGGAACTTCATGACAAAATGGGCCACATGGGAGTAGAACGAACGCTTGAGTTGCTACGTCAGCGCTTCTTCTGGCCTAAGATGGAAGCAGCAGTTAAGACGTGGTGCGAGAGATGTGAGCGATGTAGCCTCAGGAAAGCACCCCGGAATGTACCACGCGCCCCATTGATGTCTATTAGTACGAGTCGTCCCCTCGAGTTGGTCTCTATCGATTTTCTGGGCCTGGAGCGATCTAAGGGCGGTTATGAGAATGTGGTGTTGACAGATCACTTCACACGGTATGCCTTGGCGATTCCCACCCGAGATCAGCAAGCATCAACCGTAGCAAAAGTCTTGTGGTCACAGTTTGTCTGCCACTACAGGTTTCCAGAACGCATACACTCGGACCAGGGGAGATGCTTCGAGAGCGGTGTAGTGCAAGAACTGTGCAAGCTGACAGGTACCAGTAAGAGCCACACTTCACCGTACCACCCCCAAGGGAACGGGATGACGGAGCAATTTAACCGTACCCTCATCGGACTGTTAGGCTCACTGTGCCCCGACCAGAAGGAGGACTGGAAAAGTCACATACAGTATTTCTGGGGTAATTAATTGGCAGTTCATGAAGTAGTGCTATCTTTTTTGGTATGTCTGACCCCCATATTTCACAGAACTTAGTCATGCCAGGTTGTAATGACACCAAACAAGAATTAAAAATCAATGATTTCATATAGCTACCAAATGAGGTTGGGGGTAGTGTTGCACGACTTCAGCATTTTAGAGAGTCGACTAGTCGCCCACCAATAGTTGCGACTCCGACTATCAGTCGACTATCGGTGTTCAACGTCTTAATGGGTTCAAGATTGGTGGTGTGGGGTGCATGGGTGTCGCAGTCGGATCCGCCGTGAGTGCAACGTATACGGCAACACATGTATGATAGCATTGCACGATTATAGGCTGATCCAAGTACATTTTGGCAGTTTTGTTTGATGATAGATTATGGCCGATTCACAATGAAAAACGTAAAGAAAAAAATAAAGAGTCAAAAGGTCAAGCAGCCGTACACATACATACACAATGCCATCATTTGCCATGACACAATGATTGGGAGTTCTGTTCAATTTTTACGTCTTTTGACTCAGTTTTTAATACAAATTAACATGTGATAAAAAGTTGACTATTGCGTTCCGATAGTCGGAGTTGCGACTCCGTGTAGGCAGTCGCGACGGCTTTTCGCGACTTAGTCATGCAACTCTAGCTGGGGGTCAGACGTACATAATGAACGTAATGGCCCAATTAATTAATCACTTTGAGATGATTTTTCACTTTCTAACTGAAAATACTTCTCTTATGCCAGATAGAAATCATGTGTTTTGTATCAAATCTAAGGTTATTTTCTCTAAAAACAGGTGGTCCACATCCTTACACACTGAAAATCATGATCGGCAAAATATTACCTAACAAAAAATTACTCAAGTTTGGGAGATATAATTCAAAATAACCTCATTAATATAGTCTGTTTCTACAATGACACAAAGGCGCTGTCAGTGTTCGTATGTGCCAGAACATTGCCAGAAAGAGATCAGCTGTTGACAGTGACACCATTGATGAGTATATCAAGAACTTAACCAATGTGCTAAACGGTGTCTCCCCCCCCCCCCCCCCGAAAACCACTCATAAACTGCGATGAGACAAATCTTATTGACAAACCCGGATGGAAGAAGCGTATTTTCAAGCGAGAAGGTAAGTACCCAGAACGTGTCATGAACCAGACAAAAAGCTCCACAAGCATCATGTATGCTGGTACAGCATCAGGGAAGGTATTGCCTCCCCATTTTGTTTACAAAGCAGAACACATGAGGGACACTTGGGCACAAGGTGGACCGCCAGGAACACATTACAACCGCTCGAGAAAGTGATGTTTTCTCATTTGTGTTGCCATACTGCAAAAAACTGGATGGCTAAAAGGTTCTGATTGGAGATAACCTTCCTCCCATGTCTCTCAGTCAGTTGTAAAGGCCTGTGAGGAGAGCAACATCAGCTTTGTCTGCCTACCTCCAAATAGCACCCATCTCTGCCAGCCTTTGGATGTGGCTTACTATGGACCCATGAAAAAAGCTTGGAGAAGTATCCTCAGCAGATGGAAAGTGAAGCAATGGGGGAGGTCATCAACCATAACAAAGGGCGCTTTTCCTTCTCTTGTGAAGGAATTGACTGGAAAACTGGCCATCAACAGAGAACAGAACCTAAAATCAGGGTTCCAAAAGTCAAGGGTAGAGTGGTTTCTAATCTAGTCACGTGGCAACCAACCCATGGGAAAAGATCAATTGGGTGGCCCAAAAAGACATATGTCGATCAACTACAACAAGATCCTGGCTATAAAACAAACGAAATGGAAAATATCATGCTAGACAGGCGTCTTTGGAGAGCCATCATTAATGCCCGACAGCGAGAGTCGACGGAGTGAGTGGGTGAGTAATTGTAACTATACAGTCTTGTAGATTACGTCACGGGCGACGTGCGTAACCAAAAAAGCCCAGCCTGATTAGGGTTAAAGAACATATGCCGAAAAGTTCAATGATTTTCTTCAAAAATAAAAAAATATAGCCAATTTAGTGATTTAGGTTCGATTTGAGAAAAAGGTGTTTGAAAATTTAGATCTCCATAGACACGTGTGTATAACTCTGCTCTTTCTGATGAAGTATAACTCAGATAACCTTAACACCTTATTAACCCTTTGGATGCTATAATGTAAAACATAGTCGAAAGTCCCTGAATAATGGGTGAGTAATTAACTATACAGTCTTGTAGATTGTAGATTACGTCACGGGCGACGTGCGTAACCAAAAAAGCCCAGCCTGATTAGGGTTAAAGAACATATGCCGAAAAGTTCAATGATTTTCTTCCAAAATAAAAAAAAATTGAGCCAATTTAGTGATTTAGGTTCGATTTGAGAAAAAGGTGTTTGAAAATTTAGATCTCCATAGACATGTCGTGCATAATCTGTCTTTCTGATGAGGTATAACTCGATAAACCTTAACACCTATTTAACCCCTTTGGATGCTATAATGTAAAACATAGTCGAAAGTCCGCTGAACCCCGCCCCCCTCCGAGATTTTTCATTAATCAATTTTAAAAAATGAAAGACATTCAGAATCTGTTATGGTGTGTGATATGACCTTTGGCATAAAGCTTTCAAGTTTAAAAAAAACACCCAATTAACTTAGGCTTTAAATATGGTATTATTTGCTAGGGGAATGATAAAAGGTACTACATATACAAGAAAGACAAGTAATTTTTTGACACTTTCCACCCGGAAATTGAAATTGGATGACCTCGTGACATGCGACCTTCAAAATCTTTGAAACTTTGAAAATCTGTATGCTTCATAATGACATCGAATGCCAATTTGAATAAAAAGAATGATTTGTATCACGGTTCAATTCACTTGACACATGGAATGATCTGGTTAACACATGGAATGTCGAAAGTGTGAAAATGAAAGGGAAAACCTATAATCTAACTTGCTTTATTTTTTTTTCAATGATTATTTACATACACTGTATCATAGTCAGTTTTAATATGAGAATAAATATAGGATTACCAACATTTATATATTTTGGAAGAGACAATATTGACAAGCACTGAGATAAAATGAATGGGTTTCATTTCATATCCATGTACATTTCACATATTAGTAATGCCCTTAATATTGAGTCATAAGAATTCAATAGACAAGGAGCCCGTTTCATAAAGCTGTTTGTACAGTTACGCATGACTTTACCAACGACTCGACTGTGAAGTGCCAAGTAAAATGACAATAGTTTTTCATGTCATTTTAATAATGTATGAGTAATATCAATTAGATTTTGCCCAAAATTAAAGAAATGCTTGTTAAATGATTGTTAAGAGTAAGAATGTTAATCTACGTTTGCATACATGTATGTGGACATTAGCAGACGTGATTTCAATAGTTTGGAAATCGCATTTGGCTTGCCATACTTCAAGTCATTTGCTAATAATGCATACCTTACAAACAGCTTTATGAAACAGGCCCCAGTTGTATGATTTTCTTATAGCCATTTGTGGCAGATCTTAACCAAATCTTTACAATAAAACTCCACAGAGTTTGCATGTGATAGTCTGGATGCTGTACTGGGTACTGAAAGGGTTAAATATGATTGGAGTCTATCAGGCACAAGCACTTCAAACAACTGACTCTTTTGCACCTGAAAATTGAATGCTAATTGAATAATTTATAGAATACATTTCATTTATTTAAATATAAATATCCGTAAATACTTTAAATAAAGGTTCTCTGTCAAGGCATATAGTTTGGTCTTCTTTGTCTCCAAATAATTTGACATGGGACAAATTTTTCTCTTGCCACATTAGCACATATTTAACAGCTTTCATTGAAATAAATACTGCACAATACAAAGCCACAACCCAGTTGGGAATGCCAGGCTGCACTTGTGTGTGAAACACACAAACTTTATGCAAAGATAATTGGCCCTTGATCTTTAAAGGATTTTGTTCATCTACACCTTATGCCTGGGCGTGGTATGATCAAAATCATAAAAGGGGTTCCCCAGATATTACCATAATAAGACTATGGTGTACGAACAAATGAGTGGCAACTGGGAAAAAAGCTTATGGCACCCCTGGGGGTGGATCAAGACATGAAAAGCTTAGTGATTAAACTGCACAGACAGCGAACATTTATGTAAAATATATCTGAAAATTACCGCCTGTATACACATCACTGAATTTGATAAAGGCAGCTTGTGAGTGCTGGCAATGGCATATCGGTAATTTACCAACCAGGTTGAGAAATGACTTGGCACAATTCCTCAAAGTCAGACGAGCATATACGAAAAGCTGCAAACAATTTGGAAGCAGTGGCTAGTAGATGATGCCGGGGTAAATTTATCCAGGTTGCATCAGTACCGAGTGAGTACCATGAGTAGTACTGCATTGAGAACTGCACCAGTGAAGCCAAGAGACGGGAAACCAAAGTAGGTGAGAAGCTGGGTTCCGACAAGAGGCGCTATTGTACCAACCAAGGATATACCGGCATGGCTCAGACCAAGAATGGTGCCTGGAGGGAAAGAACAAAGGCATGAAATTCATCACAAAAGGTATTATTGAGAAAACATGTAAACATAAACTGCACCAGTTAGAAGTACACTTGTGGTCCAAAACAGTTTTATGAATGGCTACAAATGCTTAACCTGAAACACAAAGGTTTTGTTAATTTAAATTCAACAATTTTTGCACTTGGTACTTTAGTTCTATACCTGAATAACATTTCATTGATACATGTATGAGTGATCCCACTGTAACTGCCACTGTACAACGTGCTCAAGTATACATTATTTACTTCATTAGAATGAAGAGATTCACACAGCAGAGCAAAATGGCTGAACAACGTGCCCTGTATAGTGCTGTAACTTGTGCTAGCAATCAATCCTTTGCAATCCATTTTCAAGTACTATCAGATATGTCAGGTGTCAAAGTTTGATTTTTTTTTTAGATAGAGTTTTCAGAACGTTATTTAGTGTCATAAATATTTCATACTGACCTGATTCTGTTACAGGAACAGACTTGGTGAGAATGCTTGTCAGAATGGTTCCCACAATACAATTACCACAAGTCATCGGCAGCATTACCATCATCAGTTGCCAGGCATCCTGGACAAGGGACTAGAAAGTAGAAACATAACAGACATTTATTGAAGTCATTGGGTAACAATGTTTCCAGTTTGCAAAATCGGAGCTGATCCTCCATGCCATAGCAGTTTCTCTGAATGAAGTCCTGAAATTTATACATTTCAAAACAACCATGAAGTTGGCCTTTGTTGGCTTTCTCCACTCCATGACTCCATATTTCCACTTAATATGTAAGTACATAGAATATTCAATCATTAATGTATATATATAATCATTACTCAACTTTTGAGTAAATTATTAATCTTGTATGCTTTGAAACAAAATATACATTGTACAAGAAAACATGAATTGATACTAAAAACTGAAATAACTGATATTTGAATAGGTGTTTGCTTTATTATAGATCACACAAATTGTTTACTTCAGGGTGACTGGGTAACCCATAATATGTATATGCCATGGTAACACACTGACGGCCTTTTTTTCATGTGGCACTGAAGATTAGTGAAGCATTAATTTGACCCACAATTTTCACTTTGATATTACTTTAGTTTACTCTTTATTGATATCGAAAGTTCAAATGATCCCATTTGCTTGTTGCAAGTTTTTACACATTGTTGAAGACCACAGCATAGTTTTACTGAAATACACATTTAAGCAGATACATTCTTGAGAGTGCATTTCTTATGGAAAATGGAAGCATTTTAGACAAGGTTGGCATGTTTCCTGGTCAGAATTTCATTTCCCATCCAATCGTCATATAAATTTCTTCCATTAACTTTGTACATGAGAAGTCAGTTTAATATCAGAAGGTGTCCGGAAAATATGACAAAAGTGGGAAATATGCCAATCCTGATTTCAGAGTGTGTGAACTCGAGGGCATTAATAGATGATATACATGTAAGTATATCTACCAAAAAAAAAAAAAAAATCATTTTGTCCCACTTACTAAAACTACATTATCTTTGAAGTTGAACCATATGCCCTTTGTACCACCCTCACAATCAACTACTGTTTGTACGTTATGTTTGAATAGCTTACACATAACCTTGCCTTTTCATATCAGGGTGCTAGGGTGAGTGATAATAGACATGTATACAGGGTGGCCCAGAAAGAATGCTACACTTTAATACGATCATTAATTTCTTCAACATCATGAACAAAATGCCATTGTTATTTCATTTGTTAGAACATTCTTTTTCCGACACAATGACAAAACTATGATTGATTTTGAGTAAGGCGTTTGGATCCTAGGGCCATTTTTCTAAGGCAATGTAATTTCTGAAATTTGTTTCTTTCTCAACTCCAGCGAACCTGGGAACACCAAAATATTCTAACATTACAGCGTGCCACAGAATAAGCGGGGAGACAGAAGACAGGAATGCCTCGTTTTGATACGGAAGACAATGGTAAGGTCATTGCAGCTTGATAGTGCAGCTCATTCTATGGCACGTCGTTTACGCGTGAATATTTTGGTGTTCTGATGATCGCTGGAGTTTAAAAATAGCAAATTCAGGAAATTACATTGCCTCAGAAAAATAGCCCTAAGATCCAAACACCTTAATCAAAATCAATGATCTTGGTATCATTTTGTTGGAAAAAGAATGTTCTAACCCATGAAATAATCACCAATAACATTTTGTGGATGATGTTGAAGAAATTAACGATTGCAAATGTAGCATTCTTTCTGGGCCACCCTGTATATATGACAAGGTTACACACTAACAGCCTTCTGTGAATAGTACTGAAGATTAGTGAAGAATTAGATTTGACCCACCATTTTCACTATGATTGATATTATTGTACACTACTCTTCACTTACCAAACAGAGATAGCTGGCCGACAACATAATAGCACTGCCTTTCAGAAGGTTCATCTCATTAAATCTCTTTGTGAGCTGCCCAATGATGAACCCTTGCACTACCTGTACATACAAAGAGAGGGAGATTGAAGTATAAAAAAGCAAGTTTGCGATTAAAGACACTATAACATTGTGGAAGCCTCATTTAAAAAGTTGTCAAACTAAGCTGTCTGACATATCTGACAGTGTTTGAATGGACACATAAACACCCCAGAATACAAAACTTTGGATAGTTTTGCAGTCATTAGGAAACTATGCACAGATAAATATCAGTACATGAATTATTCTCAGCTAATGGAAAATTCTACAATACACAATTCTGTGGGGGGAAAAAGGGAATAGTCCCTCAATGATTTTCACTTTTTAAAAGCACTTTATGATCGTTTTGACCTGCAATTTTGTCAGGGCTTTATTTTTAGACCTAATTAAAGACACTGGTAGCATGGGGAATCATGTAACTCAGCTTTTTTAAATTGACATTGTTGTATGATGCCTTTAATAAAAACTGTTCAACTATACTGTGAATCTATACATGTACATCCCATTTAAATGCATTATGAAGTACAGTTTGGAAAATGATTACGGTAACATATTCTGGAAAAACATGGATTGCCCACAAAGTTGAAGTGTTTACAGTAGCACAAGTGCACACATACACAAACACACACACACACACACACACACGAAACACATGAACACAAACACAAACACACATACAAGTACATACATGTACTCACACAAACATGCACACACACACGTTCAAACAAACACACATACTCACACAGACACCCCAACACACACAACACACAAACACACACACAAACATGACATGCATTCAAACACACATATACTCACACATACACCCCCAGCACACACATACACAAACATACACACACACAAACACACAAAAATACATACAAATACACACATACATACACATGTACTCACTCAAACATGCATACATACACACACATTCAAACACACACACAAAAACACACACACAAACACACATACACACACACACATACACACACACAGAAACTCACGCACACAAAGACAAACAAACACTACATAATGTGGTACTTACTATACTGATGATACCTTGGAAAGATAGGAAGCACCCGTTTTGTTCCGTCGTCAAGTGGAATCGCTCCATGATTATGAGGGCAAACATGGAGTTCAGGATGGCACCCGGCAGAGACGCTAACAGGTTGACCATCAGGAAAAATGCAGCACTTGGTGATGATCTGACCAGATTACTAAATTTGTCCAGGCTAAACAGGCTACTGGATGATCTTTCTGGTATATATTTAAAAAAAAGATAAATGAACAATCTGAAAAAGAAAACTCACTGAGTACACCTAACTATTTTGTGCACTACAAATGAAAGCTATATTTTTGGCAAGATAAACAGGTTTCAACACTGTCACTTGAAAGCATCTCCTTGCAGTATACAAAGGTTTAAAGTGAAGATATCTTCTTTAAAGGAAATTAAATAATTAATAATTGGTGATCCGTGGAGATGCGGATCACCATAGATTTTGGCAGAATTTTTTTCTTCTTCTTTATTCTTGTTTCTTTCTGATCACTTTTTGTTCAGACGATATCTCAAGAATGATGATGGCAATTCTCATATAACTTAGCAATTAAGTCCCATGTCAATGCCTCGGCATGGTAATCTTGTCAATGTCATAGATCTTCTATGACGTCAAAAGCCAAAAGTTAGACCTAACCTACATTTGCAATATCTCAAGCCGGCAGTCAAATAAAACCACCAAATTTGGCAAAGGTCAAGGGTCACCTTTTGGACCATACCTCGTGCGGATGCGTGTACTTGGTACACAGTAACTTCCGGTGAGAGGTCATCACTGGTGCTAATCATGTGTGCGGGCATCACGATGAATGCGTACATGCCCGTTAAATTTCAATTCATAAATCAGTAATAACCCTCTAGAATTAACATTGAAGACTAGGTTGTATTGCTTTTCTGATAGCCAATGATGCGTAGATAACATTTCAGGCATCGCTTTCTATGCTAAATTGTTGTGACGTCATCTATGACGTCACAAAGAAAAATTGTATTTCGTGCATATCTCATGACTGGAGTCGAGTACGATAACCAAACTTAGTAAACAGTAACTTCAGGTCAAAGGTTATCACTGGTGTTAATCATTTGCATGCGGGCATCACGACGAACGCGTACGCACACATCAAATTTTACATTCATGTTTGATAGAGAATATAGCGTGAAAAGGGACAGGTTTAAACAGGCAAATATATGTCATGTACATTGTCACAATCTCTTTAGATTTAATGATCGGGGCGGTTACATGGATCACTAATTTGTCTCAGTGACGAATTAAAGTCTAGTTTTTTGTGGTACTGTACTAGGTTGTTTTACTTCTTACTTTGACGATTACTTGTTTAGGGTCCATTTTGAAAGTCCATACACGCGCATGGTGTACACCTTGTAATGACAGTATACCCCCCCCCCCCCTTCGGGTTACTAGTATGTATGGTTCCCACTTGAAAATTTGTTGCAGAATACTCCTAAATCTAAAGCAAAAGTGAGTAATTTCCCCCCCCCCAACCAAAACAAATTGCTTTGTGATAGAACTTACCGTCGTGTGCATGGCAAAACATTATTAGCAAGTGCCTTCAGCAGAACATGCATTTGGCAGAATGTCGTAAGCAAGTGCTCTAAGCAGAATGTCGTTAACAGGAAATTGCCTCTGACTTGACAAAAAAAACCTTATTCCATATTTCTGCCTAATATACTTATAAAACGATCTAAAAGATCACAATACTTTGATTTCATGTGAAATAAGCCAATGGTTGTAACGTTACAAGCAATTTACTGTTATCCACATTCTGCTTACAGGACTTGCTAACGACATTCTGCCATGCGCAAGTTCTGTTTAAAGCACTTGCTAACAACATTCTGCCATGTGCATGACGTTATTGTTCTGACTTACCTCCATGACTATGTGCTGGTTGTAGAGGTTTGGTGTGATGTGGTATAAAGACGAGGACCAAGACCAGACTAAGACATGATCCAAGACAGGCTACTCCTGCTGCTGACTGTTCACTGCATTAACAAACAGTTCAAAATAGATCAATTTACCATGCATGATATATCAAACTGGCATTTTCAAATTCAAACTAAGCACTGGTTTCATACCCTCATGTAATACAGTTTAAATCTTGTGCTTCGAACCAAATGTCACATTGCCATGGCCAGTACTTAAAAGTTAAAACCAGTCTTATTCAAATTGCACATAAGACCGTGGCCCTTTGATGCATAATATGACTTGCCTTACATCAACTGCACACAAAAACAAATCAAGCAAAACTATGAAATACCATTCATTCAAATATTGTACCTTCAGCTTTGTGCCAATCGGCGAAGGATGCACGCTGCCATACTGTTAGTGCCTATTAGCAAACAAATCCTGCCACCATACATGTACATGCAAAGCATCTAATGAGTTGTCTGCACCAAGCAGGACACCATATTCACAAATGGTTCCAAAACAGACCCATTTTATGCATGATGCAGCAGCTAATTGTACTGTACCTAATGTTTTCAATTTTCAACTCAGCACTGCTTTCTCATTCCAGTGTAATCAGTTTTACAGACAATGATCTCCAGCATGAAGTCACAACGTTATGAAGTATCTCATCCAGACGTCCTTGAGAAAAAATCCTCAGGAAGCAGCTGGCAATCTATGCGGATGACTTGTTTCCTGTCTCGATGATGGGTCCTGATTGCACAATTAACTCTGTCAGCATTGCTGCAATGCAACTAGTGCATTTGGGCACTGAGCAAATTTCACCCAACAGCCCTGACCCAGGCATTACATGGACACAGGATATGGAAAAGGACTTGGACTAAGGGAGTACAGCTGAGGACCAATGAGCGCGAGACTCACACATTTTGGCCCTTTCTCACGCATTTTTTTTTCATGAATGCATGTCTATTTTTCTCCCAAACTTGTACCCCTCAATTATCATTAGCCAATGGGAGTCTCGTACAAACTGATTCACAGCAGGGTTGGAAAAAAATCACGATTTTTTTTGAAAGGGGTGATTTAAGTCACGATTTAAATCATGATTTAAATCGTGATTTAAATCAATAAATCAATTTATTTGATTTAAATCATTATTTTCAAAAATATGGTGATTTAAATCACCACTGATTTAACTCTGAACATGCCAAAGTCGCAAATATGCACCACACCATACACACAATGTCCATAGAGTTGTAAGTTTTCTGGCATGTTAAGAGTTAAATTGCCAACCCTGATTCACAGAAATTGGCAACTCTGGGACAAGTATGGGCAAGTAAACTAATATGAATAAGGGAATTAGTAAGAATGAGGGAGTAAACTACATGTGACTCAAGTCCATATGGTGGCAAAAGTGGCAGCACCCTAATACTAGAGACCCATGGGCTGCCCTAGTCTAGACAAGGCAGGTGCATAGAGATGAATGAGGTCACAACTGTGTGGTCAGATTGTAAAGGGGCTTGCCTTAAATCGATGGAGGAGAGACTTAGCTCACATGGGTGGGGAGTGCTTGGCTTGGCTTGAATTGAAGGTGGAGGGACTTACCTCACATCAAAGAGTAGGAGCTTACTTTGAATGGATGACATAAAGGTTTATCTTTCATAGAAGAGGGAGGGGCTTACAACTGTACCGAAGATGAAAGCAGGAGGGGCTTACCATCCATGGAAGAGGAGGGGGTGACTTTGAATTGAAGAGAAAAGGGCTTACCTCCCATGGAAGATTGGGGGGGGGGCTTATCACATGGGGGAAGGGGGAGTACTTACCTTGTATATTTGCTGACAAGTCCCCCAATGAGTGGTCCCACTACAATGCCTACAGAGTAAAACATGCTCACTTTTCCCAGTGCCTCAGTTCTTCCAGTTTCTTCAGACAGGTCAGATATCACCATCTGGGTTCCTGTACAAATTTGATAAAATTCATAATTCAAATACAATCAGCATCTTGGTAATATTCTGCATTTTCTGTTTTGCATCTATTTTCAATAATTTTTCCAATTTTCCACACCAGGGAAAATAAAATGGCTTGAAAATATATCCCTAAATCTCAAATTTCACATTGACACAACAATATCAGGAAATCGAGCTGTTTACTGATTAATGGCAAAATTATTTGTGAATATGACTTCAGTTCCTGGTCCATTTATATCATAAACCGGAAACTATAATTTGTAACATACATACTAATACACAGTACAGTGTAGGTACCTGCATATCAACATGCTTACTATTGTATGCATGTTGTACAGTGTTATGTACATGACAAGTACCAAATTATAACAAGATGGAACAGCATTAATGAGTTTACAATATCTGCAGGTACATACATGTACCAATATCATATCATGTAACAGGACATTTCCACGGTCACTCGCATTACATTTTGATTGCAGTTTGAGGTTGTGGAGACCTATATGTTAAAAACATTGACAGAATACTACAAGTTAAAACTTTTGTGTGAATTAGCAATTGTATCCCTCCATTGCGATGTAATATTACATTTTCCATTTGTCTCTCCTTGTATCATATTCATTATTTTTCACAAACATGTCAGGAAAAATAAATCAGAGGGACTCAAGCCCATCATCTACAGCTTTCCGGGTTGCAACAATAACACCAGGCTATCCCATCGTGTCAATGCCAGTAACCAGGGATAAAATGTAACACCACCACCCTTTTTAGTTGGCGAGTTCATGACGCAAGGCTATAAATATATTTTGTAAATTTTGTAATTGAAGAATATTATTGTACCCAACCCTGTTGTGTGACTTAGGTTGCAAAGGGTTGGAAACTTTCCGGGAATTTTGGAAAATTTCCATGGAAAGTTTCAGGAATTTTCAATGGGCTGGAAATTTTGGGAATTTTGGGAATTTTCATAGAAAATTATTTATTTTTGGAAAATTTCATCAGCAATGTGGATATAGCACTTCTTCACACGAACGAAATAGTTTTACCTCTTTTTTGGCTTGCCTGAGCCTTTGATAAGGATAAATCAGTCCAAATGGGAGACTGCACACATTACACACGCGTGGAAGAGATGTACACTGAATGATGTTACATGATCCCACATTGTAATGTGTGCAGTGCGTCTACATGAAGTGAAAAATTCCACTGAATTTAAATGTGTATTTTATTGAGTGGACTCGTCCATCTTATTGCTACTCATTCATAAAGTTTGAGTACACGTAAGAGTGCATGAGGCTGGTGCGTACATTAGATGTTTAGCTGGTTGTGCTAATGTACAACAACGGCAAGTTATGGAGTCAAAGTTATAAACAAACATAAATCACTGTTTGCTTTACATTGTTACACCTCTTTTCTTCTTTGTGATATTTCTGATAGTAGATGAATGATTGTTTCAATTTTACACCAAATGCTAAATGTATGAAAATATGCAAAGTTTCCGAAAGTTGCTGAAAATTCCCAATATTTCCGGAAAATTTCCGAAAATTTTCCACACTGAAAATTCCCGATAATTTTGCAACCCATGTGTAACCCCCCCCCCCCACCCCCACCTTACATGCACCTACCATGCATGGAATGCAGAAACAGGGATGGGATTCTGGAGAGGAAGACATGCGTTGTGCTACTGGCGATGCTGAGAGTTCCATAGATGACGGCTGCTGCAGAATATGCCAAGGCCAAGGCGGCGCGGCCACCATAGATGTCACCGAATCGTCCATAGACTGGACCCCCCACCAGACAGACCAGAGAAAACAGCGTCTGCAGGTAGCCAAACGTGGCCATGTCCATTCCAAGCTTCTTGGTCAGATACTGTGGGAAAATATATTAAAAACAAAACATGAAAATTCATCAATTAGCACTCGATGAGCCATTCCTCTTTTGACAAGGATGAGCTTTTCTTGTGAAAATAGAGAGTATGAATGCGCATATTACGGTAACTCCTAACCCGCTGGAGACTAAGTACGAGTTACCTCGTGTTGGTGTCTATGGAAATCCAATGGGTTAACAAGCCAGGGAAATTGCAGCTCTCTGGACATTGTGTGCATTGTGTGAAGCAGATTTGCGACTTCGTCTTCGGCACGTTAAGATTATGGTTGCAATTATTTTGCTGAATTCGGCCATGATTATAGGCAAGAAATTATTGGCAAAGGGGACAGATTCCCAAGCCCAAACTTAAAGTGATAGGCTAACATTGTGGAGCTTCAATTTAAAAAATTGTCAAACTTTGATATCTGAGCTACATAGTAGTGTAGTGTTCAAATGGACAAATAAACACCCAAGAATACAAAAGTTTGGAAAGTTACACTGCCAATGGCAAGTTATACATGAATAAACAATCAAACTCGGGGCGAGTTTTATTAACCTAGGTGTACACACAGTAAGTCT
>JZLH01S0609389.1:26452-36758 GCA_001188425.1 Eucidaris tribuloides | reverse complement strand
TGTGTGTGTGTGTGTGTGTGTGTGTGTGTGTGTGCGAGCAGAACTTGAATTATAATTATCTTTATGAGACAAAATAATTTAATCAATTAATTATTCACAGCCGTAACAGTTGCAAGCAATATTGTACAACTCACAAAGGAAAAAAAATACTTAGAATTGATGCCGAAAATGTATGTTACACACTTAATACAATCCAAAAACACTGAATATGTACATGTATAATAAGCATGACAGAACATGTAATATACTCAAAGCTATACTTTCAAATATACCTCTGAGTATCAATAAATAATTTCAGGAGAAGCCTCACAATCTTACATAATTATATTTTTTCTACATTTTGTCAAATAATGAATGTCTTCCTCTACATGTGTATGGATATCAATCATAACAATTTTTTACCGCTCACAAAATTGTGTAACCTATTCCTTCGTTAAACCCTTTCGTGGATGTTCAATACAAACACACTTCCTTGAAGTACCTTCTCAACAATACATTCTTTGACTTCAGAAGCACGGTTACCCCGTGATAATATTTGTTCAGCTCATATTGTATCGTACATCGCTCATTAAATACCGCTTTTTGTCCACGAACAAATGTTTCGACGGAGCTATATGAGTAAAAGTCAAGTTGAATAGCTGTTCAGTTATCCCACAGCCAACAAAAGAGTTCTAACAAGCTTCGACTTTCAACCACAGATGATAAGTCATTGTTACTTGCACGAAGGTGAGTTTTGACGATTTTATCTGGGATTTTATTCCAGAAATAAATGACCGTTATACTGAAATTGGCGTTTCAGTTTACTCTCCTTTATTGAAAATTATGCTATACTAAACACTTTGTTTACACTTTTCTATAACACTTATAAACACTTGAATAACGTTATCAGGAATCATAAACCCTTTTAGTCAGAAATTCTGTGGCTCACCTAATGATGATCAAAGTTCGTGTTTATTTCTGAGCACTTCATAAACCTTGAACCACGTTTAATATGCAAGATCATAAACAACGTTTAAGTGTTTAGGGGTGTTTAAATTATAAATCGGTCAGACAACATTTTCATTAACAGGCTTAACACTTATTACGATGTTCACATGGCGGAAATAGTTTGTTGACGCTTTTGTGATTTTCAAGCGCTAATCGTGTTCGAATAACAGCGGACTTTTGATATCATATTGGGATAAAACAAATATAATCTAATAAAGTGTTTACAAGTTGTTTCAGAAAGTGTTTTATAAAGAGTGTGTTAGTATTTTTACACGTGTAATATAAGAAAAGAACTTTGCGTTTTTCAAAGAAAATGCAATTGTGATATGGGAAAGAATGAAATATTGCATTCAGAGACAAATTCTTGCCACAAACCATTGTAATTTGTAAATTTAAATCGACGTGATGATTGATCTCTTAAAAAACGTTCGGGATTAAGTTCTTATAGCATATTGGTAAATGTTCATCAAGCACGCGATCTGAAACATTTGTACGTATACTATCGTATATATGATAGTTCTGCCACCCTCCTCCCTACCCTCACCGTTATAGATTATGTATTATTGTGACTAAAAAGATTGCCCATACCCCATCCCTAAACTGACGAATCATGGCGCATCCTCTATCACGACTACATCACCTTCCGCGCGCATTATTGGCCTATTAAGTGTAAAATGATAATCGGCACCAGCCCACCCGACAGGATTATGCAGTGTCAAAAAAAAAAGATATACTTTATTAACGATGTGCTTAGGTATTGATTGAGAAAGTGTCAGGCGACCCCTCCTTGGGGGAGCTAATTTTACGGACCTTAATTTGTGATGGGCGCGTAGGAATAAAAGAGAGAGTCCGTCGGTTTCTGGAGCTAATTAACGGTTATGTTTTCACCTCTCTGAAAATCCTGTTAGGCCTCCGAACCGCCCCGCGCGTCCCTAATCACACTAGCATTAAGGAGTGGCACACTCTCACTCTCGTGGACATTTAGAAGAGTACTTAAAACTATATCGTTATGCCATATTGTTGCAGCGGCCCTGGTGTCAATGTTAGAGACGCGTGGTTTGTTGGCAGTTGGGAGATTGCTATCTCATGATTGTTCTTTATGATAGCATTTAGGAAATAGAGGAGAGGCTGCCTTGACTGCCAGAGTTTTATGTATGAAGTGTCATGGGAATCTTTTTTTATTTAAAATAATTTGTTTTTCCTTGATTGAGTGATAGGATACGAGTCATTATAGTACAATGATTAAAAATTCTTCTCGTATTGTGTCTTTTAGATGACTCTATATATCTCAGCCCCGCCCCGGCTTTCTTGGGCATAGGAACACGTTAATATTGCTCACCTGACCATAAAGAAAAATCGTAAGTCCAGGATCGAAATTTGTCGTTATAAACAATTTCAGTAGTTTGATATTATTTTTCTGATAAATCTCCGTTACATTAACACACTTTGCGAAAGTTGATGATACATTGTCTGATGGAACCAAAATATAACTAATTCTATGTGTTTACATGGCAAGCTCTGTTACATAATTGTCGTGAAGTTCTAGCGAAACCATCGACAGAACTTGTCTAACAGCAAGCTGTTGTCCAAATAATCATTTTGCAAGGTATCACCAGAACAAGATCAAGCGTATCACCAGAACATAGTTAATAATTAACATGCCGGGTCGATTGCTGAAGTCTAGTCACACGGACAAAATGAAATTTGTCAACCTGGCCCTGGAGAAGCAACACGTGGCCAACATCCGCCTTCTGGAGAGGCAAAAGACCGTGGTGGTCAACGACTTGCTCCGTGAGATCAGAAAGATTGAAGCGGATTTCCGTCGCCAACGCAACGCCAAGCTCACCGATCCCATTCCAGAACGTCTGCTCGGCTACTATCGGGATGGCCTGCAACCTTCCGGACCCGGTTCCGCCACTCGTAGCCGTAACCATGGGAACGAAGAACCGGGTGAGATGATGTCGAGTTTTGCGGACAGCCGATCGCTTCGGAGGAGTATGAGCGCGGGAAATTTATTCAGAGATCGAGTGAGCGGTGACCAAACGTTGTCAAAGCGTCCCCTGTCACACATGGAGATATTTTCGCAGTCGGCCAAAGCTCTGCGACCATTGAGTACGGCTTATTCAGCAGGTAGAAATCAAAGAAATGATGGTGTCGCGAAACTGGGAGAATTTGATCATAATAGGGAACAAGGTGACGTAATGACTTCGTCAGCCAAGGGGTCTAGTGCAAGAAAGGTACGCTTTGAAGATGAGATGAATTCTGCCGATTTACCAGAAGGGATTTCTGAAAGAAATATGACTCCGGCCATAAATAGCATTCTGAAGTCGCCAAGAGCCATGGCTGTGTTCCGACGTCTGCAGTGGCAAATGCGAGAATCCATCGAACACGGGAACAAATCCACACATCCCGAGGCAGCGGTCGAATCGACCATGAAATTAATGAAACGCAGACAGCAGAGAAAAATGAGGGAAGCAAAGTTAGCTGAAACTAAAGATAAATCATCGGCCGCGGGTGAAAAGCAAACAAGCCCGGGAAAGTCAGTCGGCGACGGTAGAAATAACCCGCAAGGAATACGTCCGGATCGAAGTCTAGAAGATCAGTCTGAAAAACCAAGTGCGTGGAACCATCGAAATTACAATCGATCGAATGATCGATTTGGTTCTCGCGAGGCGTACCGTCTGCCCCCGTTGTCCGTGGAAGGAGACGAGAAGAAAGCGTTCTATCTGAGATTGAAAGAAGACGACAAATCGAAACTCCCCAAAACTGGTGGGGGTCACGAGCGCGAAACTCGACTGTATCTGACTAAATTAGACCAGACATCTGAGAACAAAAAGGTTATGAAGAAAATCGATGAGTATTTTGCCAAGTACTGACATTGGGACTTTAGTAGACAATTCTCAGTCGTGACAGACAGACACACATACTGACACAAATACCCACAGACAGACAGACGTACACACTCACACACATGCGCGCGCAAGCATGCATACCCATCCACAGACATACACAAACATGGAGACATATCCATTCACAAAAACATTTATAAACAGAAACACAACCACACTAAACCATAGACATACTTAAATCAAGACACACACACACACACACACACACACACACACACATGGAGACCGAAACACATTTACACAGACATCTGCACTGATAGACAAATGCACAAGGACTTACACACAGACACATCACACAAACGTCTATTCTTTCTCATCAGTTTAGAAAGAAATACCTTTCAAGTGAAGTAAATCATTCTCATGATATTGTTAGTTTAAATTTATTTTAAACCAATACGGTAAATATGTATGTACAGCAATTATACGACATAGTATCTATCGCGTATTCTCTTCTTGGAAACGTACCGAATATTTACACAACTATGCATGCCATCCATTTCCTAAACATAGTATTTTAAAGGAGAAGTTTCCCCATAAAGTAAAGTGTATTCGGGGAATCCCAAACATTTCTAGCTATCCAACAAATGAAAGTTCAAGCAAAATTGGACAAGCCGTTCAAGAGATGATTTTTTAAAACAATATTAAGAAATATCATAGAGATATCTCTATGAGAAATATATATGTCGCCCTCTGTAGCTGGCTATTCTGCTCAAGCCTGTGATGTCATACCAGAACAACTCTCTATTGTTATTGTACATGAATTTTCAGAAATTTTAATTGTGGGGAGCTAGTAACAGAACAGTTGAACTAGCACCCTGCAAAATAAATGTAGATTCATCTAAGCCATCACATGTCCGAGAAACAAGGACAGTGAATTTTCAACTTTCATGAAAATTTGTGAAAATGCATGTACAATAACAACGGAGAGTTGTTCTGGTATGACATCACAGGCTTGAGCAGAATAGACATCTACAGAGGGTGACATATATATTTCTTGATACTGTTGAAAATCATATCTCTTGAACGGCTTGTCTAATTTTGCTTGAAATTTTGTTGTTGGATAGCTAGAAATGTTTGGGATTCACCGAATACACATTAATTTATGGGGAGACTTCTGTTTTAATACCTTATCATAAACAAAAAGGTAAAATAATGTGAACATCCATTTATATTTGATTGCTAAATTGATCAAGGCACCGTGTGAGCAATTGCATTTTGTTTCAATCTAATTTCATTAGAAATAATCATAATTAATTTTGTCTACAGAATATTGAAAATGAGGTAAATCATGAAACAAGTTTACATAAACACAAACAAGAACAAATTGCTGTCACGTGCATACGAGTAAAAAAAAATACGTTATTATCAGAGTCTATAACACTGACAGTGCTAACACAGATATTTGCTAGTTTTCCCTTAAACATAATGCGTTGTTGCTATTTTGGTTCAGACCATATTTTTATCATTACTAAGTTTGCTTAATTACTGACAAGTGTCAACCCCCCATCGTACAATGGAAGAGTCCATTTCCATAAATGGTAGATTACTGCAATAACACAGAATATATTACATACAATAATATTCAAATATAACATTGGGTAGTATGAAATTGACTATTTTCATAATATATTCAAATCTTACAATTTGTAATATGTTGTCAATATTCTTTATACTATATTGAAATTGTATGCATAGTTTCTAGAACGATTGTTACTAACTGACAACCAAGTTCCTTTGCAAGAGGTCAAGACCAGAGCCAATGGCCGGGGGGGGGGGGGGGGGGGGGGTAGGGGTCCGCCACCCCCAATATTTACAAAGTAATGAAAATTACGGGGATTTTTTTTTTCACCGGGCGATCATTTGGCCATGCAAATTTCCGGAAGCACCCCCCTCCAACACACACACACTGAGTGACTTTTCAGCTGATTATTTGGCCGCAAATTTGGCCATGAATTTTTTTTTTTTGGGGGGGGGGCAGCCAAAATTTTCCCCGGCGGATTTCACCCCCTAAGATTTTACCCTGGCGCCGCCTCTGGTCAAGACAAAACTTATCTGAAAAAAAATAAGAAGTTTACGTGAATAAGAAAATTTCACCAGAAACATGCAACATATGCATAATATTATTGATCACCATCACATCCAGGCAGAAATACTCATAAATTTGAATAAATTATGAAAACAGCTCTTGGTGTAACTTGATTTGTGTAAACAGAGAATTACATGCTATCTTTTTTGTCTCTAATTTTGTGTATATATGTCCATTATTTGATCAAGCTTTTGAAAGCTATTGCGTTGCTCACATAAATACACATAAATATTTTATGACAATATACATCATATCGTGTATAATTTCACCACATAGTTCACCCCACCCCGACAAAATATTACTTCCACTTGAACAACCATGTCGAAAATAGTCAGCAGTCACAGACATTGTTAAGGACAGAAATTGACATCAGACGCATACTTACTCTTCGAATGAACAAATGCTTGGCGTTGTTGCATTGTTGTAATGTACTTATGGTGATTGACTGTCTACAAACATTGCATATTTCAGGGGATCAGTGGCATTGCCATGGTAATAACAAAGTCTGTACATATATAGTGCCACCAAGCACAGCATTGGTAAGCTGTGGTATAAAGAGCTACTATGGGACTACTCAAAATGTACTTAATGGTAGGTTCACACTGCCGATCTGTCGACTCGATCAGGCCCGATCAAGCCAATGTTGGGCCTGGTCCGTTTAGCTCGGGTAATTGGGGTCAATCTACCTTGATCGGGGTGCTCGACAACGCTCTGGCTCCCTACTCGAATGTTTTTGGCATGTTAAACATACTCTAGTAGGTAACCAGAACAATGTCGATCAAGGTAGATGGACGTCGATCATGGTAGTAGATTGAGCCCGATTACTGGCCGAACTTGACTGAAATGGCCCAAAATTGGTTTGATTGGGCCTGATCAAGTTGACAGATCGGCAGTGTGAACCTAGCAGAAGTTTTACAGTGCAAATGTACGAATCAAGCATGGTATTTCTTGTTAGATTTTGCTAGGTTCACACTGCCGATCTGTCAACTCAATCAGGCCTGATCAAGCCAATTTTAGGCCTGGTTCGTCAAGCTCGGCCACACACACATACGTACAATTTCAGGTATGAAGATTTTGCATTTTCAATGTTAATTTATCAATCACATCAGCCTGTTATTAAATTTTGAACTCTTTAACGTACAACTGTCAAAAAGGAGTCTTCTTGATTCTGCTCAATTGTTTTTATTCCTTTAAATCAAAGTGAAATTGCAAGTTCGGACGAGGTCCTGACTTTGGAATAAAACTAATCTGGAATCAATTGCACTGTTCGAGGCTTCTGCTGTCTAAATTTCATGGTCAAATGCTTATTACTTTTTTAAAAAAATCACTGTTTCCAGTATTTATAATGACAGGTGAATATGTTGTGTAGCTTTGTGGGATTAATTTCTATTAGTGTACCAGATTAATTCAATACTAGTAAACAAATGTTTGTTTCTCCACAAATAACCAAACTGAAAACAAATCCTTCCAGCCAGGAGATACACTCTAATTGATGTATACTTTAGTATAAGTTTCAACCTATTTGGTTCTTGAAGCATTTTTGATTTCTCCCACTCATGTAAATGCTTTTAAATGATTCAATGAGATACAGATACCTTAAAGGCGAGTGACATGATTGGGAACACTTGAGAATGCCTCAAGAACCAAATGAGTTGAAATATATACCAACTATACACTAGCAGGAGTGGATCTCCCACCTGGAAAGATTTGTCTCTAATTTGTTTACTTAAGGAGAATCAAGCATAAACATAGGAGTATCTTAATTTTTTCCGGGCACGATAAAAATAAGCCCCATAGAGAGCCACACAGCAGGTTTCCGTGCTACGAGTGATATTGACATTGTTTATTTTAGAATGAGTCAACGTTTGACTACAAGATTTTTACAGGAGAATCCTTGCATAGTTTACTTGATTCTAGAGTAGTTTCAGCCCAAGTTGAGGACTACCCCCAATCATGTCATTTACCTTTAATAGTTATGCAAACATGAGTAAAATAAACAAAAATATTATTTTAGCTGACTCAAAGTTTCTGCTTTCTTGCAAAGCTATTACCAAGCATCTAAAAGAGAGGTTACAAAATTAAATTGTGTACACAGACATACACTTGTCACGACAGCCTTGCAAGAAAGCCAAAAATTTATGAAGTTTTTTCAAGTTACTTTTCTAACTTTCTGTTTGAAGATGGTCTGTAGTTACTATGGATTCCTGAATACACAAATTCTCATTTTTAAAGTGAGATGGCTAAATTTGGATGCATTCAAGCAATTTCATTACACAGTAAGTTTGGGAAATGTTAGTCGGTTCGAACTACCTCAAAACATGGTAAAATATTTTTGATGCTCTTACTTGGCGCAAATGTGGGCACACGTTCATACATTAAACTGACCAAAGTAAGAATTCAATGGTATACCATTTTTTTTCTTCTCCTAGTTATAAAACTATTAAAACAAAATGTAAAACTTGCTACACATCATGATACATAAATCCCTGGATTATCATAGTTCAAAAGAACATAATTCTCACTACCTCTTCAAAACATTATTTAAATTACAATTAAATTATGCTACATAATGTTGTTTTTTCATTACCAAGTGCCTGCACTTGTAAATCAACATATTTCTAAAAAAAACAACAACTATACTTGCAGCCTTAAAATATTAAAATACAATCTTAAATATATTATATAGCACATGCATCAATCCACATTTACGACAGCACAATAGACCAGTTTCATAATGTATGCAAATTTCATGCATACCTTTTTGACAAAGGTTACTCTTGACAACCTGATAGCTTGCCGGACATAGCAACAACTAATGTATGCAAGTTGCATTTCAGTATTGAAAATGTATTCATAGGAACACGTAAAAGAAATAGCTCATCAAATATGCTTCGGAAGAGAAAAAAATCCATAACTTTGAATACATTATGAAACTGGTATATTCTTTCAAATCATATGGCCTGTATTCTCAAAGGCAATTCAACCTGTTCAAGACGATTTGATTTCAATATAACACACACTCTCCATAGACCCCAACATGAGATATTTCATTTTTAGTCTCAAGTGGCTAATTTGCATAGTGTCTACATTGGAGGATAAGTATACAGTGCGTCCCAGAAAAAAAAAAAACGGAACCCTAAAAGACAAAGGTTTATTTCATGGAAACAATAGGGGTATGATTAAAAAAAAAATTCAAATAAATTTTGAATTGTGCCCTTTCAAATGATACATTGGGCAAACTTATTTATTCCTGCATCTCTGAGTAATATTGAAAATTTAATGTCGAAAACCAATTGCTACACTTTTTGGCTTACAGAAAAAGGAAGAGATGGACACCTCCTGTGTTCAGTGTCAAAGCCAATAAGTGCCGTAAATGTTTTTTGACATTAAAGGCATTGTATACAAAGTTTCCAGATTAAAAAATCTGAGCTACATGATTCCCCATGCTACCAGTGTCTCTGATACGGTCTAAAATGAAGCCCTGAAAAAATTGCAGTTTAAAACGATCATTAACTCTTTGTGCGCGGGACCCTGAATCCCGTGTGTGCGGAGTTTATTTCAAAGAGTGCTCAGTATCGGGAAAGGAAATAACTAACTGACTTCAACTAGCAATAACTTTGCACAACAACGTTTTTAGGAAAAATGTAATACAGCAAAGTTGAAGTACATTTTTCAGACCTTCTAAATGCATAAAGGGTGTTTAGGAAATATACTTCAGTGAATTTTGAAAGTATGGCTAATGTAACCAACATTGTAAACATGACATGTAGTTTAAGTTTCGCTGTTGAAAATGATCACTTCCATTAAAATAGTACAAAGGGTAAACCCAGTTATACAAAAAAACATGATTGTTTTACAAGTTATAAAGAGTGAGTCATGCAAATAGCAGTGAATGAGAGATTACAAGTGATAGTGGTTTATTGTATTGAGCTTTTAAGTACTTTCAAAGTTAAGCTTGTGTCTAATCTTTGTCGCTAATTGTATCGATGTTGATTGATCTGTCGATTATTTCTGGTTCCTTTAAGATCTACATAATCCGCGTATTGAGAATGTAACAATCAAGGATTACTTACTGTAGTATGGGGAAAATCAGTGTAATTCGGGTGAATAAATGTTTCTACGTTTGAGGTGAAATGCGAATCCCGAACGGTGCAGGGAGTGCATGGAGTGTGAATAGCGTGTAAAGAGTTAAGTGTTTTAAAAAAGTGAAAATCATATGAGAGAGCCGTGTGCCGGCTTCCCATAGACTGGTGCTGTGTGTGAGAATTTCTATGCTGAGACTATTATGTGAATTTGTATAATGGCATATTGTACTGGTTGACAG
>JZLH01S0609389.1:7023-22673 GCA_001188425.1 Eucidaris tribuloides | reverse complement strand
TGTAAAGAGGATAGCTGGTTGGAAGTGCTGTACGATGTGTACATACAATAAGAATGCATGGAAGCTACATACTAGCATTTGTCCAATCAGTATTGTTTCTCCTTCCTTCTTTTTTTATCATTTTTTCCAGGCTTTTAATTGTTTTTATCTTTCTATTTTTTTGTTCTTCACTCTTTCTATTTTCTTAGTTTTCATTCTTCTTTTTTTGTTTTGTATCTATATTCTACAATTTTTTCCACATTCCTCTTTCTGTCTGCCCTTTTTTTATCTTTCTTTTCCTGTATTTCTTTTCATCCTTGTTTTGTACTAACCTTATTTATTCCGTTCTTTTCTTTTACTTTCCCAATTTCTCTCCAGTTTTTTTTCAATCTTTCTTACTTTCATTACTTTTTTTCTTTTTGTCTATCTTTCTTTACAATTTTTTTTTCAATTTCAAGAAGAATGACTTTAATTCACATATACCATGATTGATCTTTTCCACACTTAATGATTACATAACTATAACAACTGATTGTTAAGCCTGGCACTGCATGCACTGGACTTACACGTGTCCCTATCCTCAAATCAAAACAGCTTTGAAACTAGGACTGGGATTGTGTGCGAGGATTATCATGGTTGGTTGAATTCCCCGTGCTCTTTGCCTATCGTCATGACATTGAAAGCTTGCCCTTTTACCCTTTCTATTACTCGGATATATGTATATGTGATAGTACTTTTTATGTTAAAGCCCTATCTTAGGGCCCCAAGTTTGCCATATTACATATGTCAAATTCCATTTTTCTCCCTTGTATAAATGCCAAATTATGTTTTTCTCTGCAGAGTAATTTTGCAATTTTCAGACTTGATTTTTTTTTTGGAAAAAAATAAATCTCAAATAATGTCAAGTTTACTAGGCCTACGGGGGTTTTGATTCAGGTTTTGGAGATATTTACGTGTAAAGCATGATTTCTTTGCCTTTAATAGGCATCTTTTGGGTAAGTCAGTTTAGTTTTATTCAATAGATATTTATAAATTTTATTTTGGGGGGAATTTTCAGACATGATTTTTACATTTTCGTTCAAGATGCTGTTTTACGCATTATACCTCAAGTTCTGCCATTTTCGTGGAAAATCTGCCACGTGGAAAATTTTGGGCCCTACCCTATCTTACATATTGACTTAGCAGGTGCACTCACAACAATAAACTTGAAAGACAAAACCTAGGATGTTTTTGATATTTGTAGAAAAGATGGCAATGCAAATGAATTAAGCCTTCAAAGTTGTAACTACACTCTACATTGGGATTCCACAGACAAAATGCTAACAGTAACCCAGTATCTTTTCTTTGGACACATATCACTGAAAATTCAATGTATCTTTGTGAATTGGGTGCCATTTAATATATTTTGGAACACAGTTAGACGTGTATGTATGCATGTTGAAGTATACTTCACATTAAATGCATTTCAACAAACCAAAAAAGGAGGTACATGACTGATATATTACTATTATCCTCAATTTACTTCATATTGATAGCAGGCCTCTGTCGAGGGTCAAAGTCCATAATTCAAATGATGACATCATCTGCTTTCGACCAATCACATTCTCCTGTTGCCCATGGACTGGTGTTGCTGTCGTTGGATTTGCAGACGGAACATGTCGAGTTGATTCCGCTTCCTCTTGTGCAGCTCTAGAAGACTCTCCTATTAACGCAAACACACAAGCAATAAATGTTTCTTGAAGTTTGAAAAGAGTGTGATTCAAAAAATGAAAGATAGATTTACACCACTCAGATATATTGGTGTATACATGCTTGTCCAAGAAAATGTTCTGCGGAACATGAAACGCACAACTCGGGTTAAATACACTATACAGGGAAACCCCGTTATAACGAGGTCGTCGGGACCACCAGTTTTACCTCGTAATATCCGGTACCTCGTTGTAAACGTACATATAATGTATCACACAAAATATAACATGTATGGGACTAAGCATTAAACCCATCTGTTTACTGCTTCTCCCACTTGTTCTGAACCAAAGCTATGAAAAGTAGGCCGATTATTTTTCATTTATATACTCATCCAAAGTAATAAAGAAACCTAGATCTTGAAATAAAGCAGCAAACTCCACACCGCTCGTAACTTGCGTTGTGTTACACGAAGGGCTTTGTGTGTGTAACAAGTCAATGTAATGTGCAGTACTGTGTAATACACACACACACACACATGAGCCGGGGACTTCATGCATTGTGTATGGCTGCGTGGCAGGCTGTCACGATGAACTGCGATGCGCTCTACAATGTTTCGGCAAGTTTTGCATTGTCATAATTTAGAATTTGATCAGCGCATGATGCGACTTCCATTTTTTCGTTTTAACCGGGTGAATTTCTTATATTTTTCTTTGTTAATGGGTTGAGAAAAATACCTTGTTATAAGCGATATCTCGCAATAACCGAGCTCGCAACAAACGGCACTTCTTTCCATTGAACAACACATAAATCAAAACGGGACCGAGACATTCACCTTGTTAAAAGCGGTACCTCGCTATATCCGAGCTCGTTATAATGGGGTTTCCCTGTATAACACTGTGGAAGACCCGTTTAAAAAATTGTCGAACTTTGCTATCTGACATATCTGACAGTGTTTGAATGGACAAATAAACACCCTAGAACACAAAAGTTTGGACAGTTATGCTGTCACTAGTACAATATGTGCATATACAAATTGGCACATTAATTTTATCTCGGCCGATAGGAAATTCTGCAACACAGCAGTCTATGGGGAAAAGCTGGAATGGTCTCTCAATGATTTTCACTTTTTTAAAGCACTTAATGATCGTTTTAAACTGCAATTTTTTTCAGGGCGTCATTTTTAGACCGTATCAGAGACACTGGTACCATTGGGAATCATGTAGCTCAGATTTTTTAAACTGGAAACATTGTTATACAATGTCTTTAAGGGCTGCTAAAATGCTGATTTTCAACAAAAGGGGTGCTTTTAATTAATGTAGCTTGTATAGTGCCTGTCTTGTTACAGTATTAGAGCAGCAAAATTGTGGAGAAACATCGACCCACATGAATACCTGCACGAGACTTAATTATACAGTGAGGGTAGATTGTGTTCACAGGTGAATTTACTTAGCTTCATGTTATATTAGGATTTCTACAATTCTCTGTGGAATATCAGTGTAAAATACTTCAAAATGCATGTCCAAAAGAAATGAGCTGGGGTTTATTCTTGAATTCTCCAGATTCTATAAAATCTTGTGGCCTTCACGCGGCCTCAACCCAAGTCACCCAGGCCGAGGCTGAGTCACTGCATTACGAGGCCGAGATCGAGGCCGAGGACTGGCAAAGTCGGCCTCGAGTCCTACAACACTGCACTGCACTCCAAAAGATGTGCACTATGACAGTGTTCAAAAAGGCTCGACACCTAAGGGAAACACATCAGTCAGAGTTTGAACAAAATTGGATAAAAATTTAAAACGATTTGAAATTTTCAAAATTCTAAAGATAATTACAAATTTAGCAAACGTTGCAACAATCATTGTGAGCAATCTTCCACTTGTTCTGTTACACAATATATCACTAAATTTTCCAGAGGGACATTCTTACTGGGATATGCTTGTTCATACATTTTGGATAATTTGTTATTGTCTTACCTTTTCCCCTTGTAGTGTGTTATATTCTTCTATTAACCTAAAGCTGGTCTGTTTGTCCTTCCAGTCCTGTACTAATGCTTCATTCAACTCTTTCCTGAAAAGCAAGAACACCACCATCAAATTTATGAATTTCTAAGACACTGCAACCTTAGAAGACAGAGAGAGAGAGATGGACATTCAATAAACAGAGTGAGAATAAATAAATAGGTAATACATATATGTATATATATACACATGGTTATTTTCAAACAATCATTTTCGACAATTTGAGAGTCTTAAGGGCTCATATCTTCCCAATTGGAGGTTATGATGACTACCATATTGGGTATAATGTAGGACAGGGATGTGTCATTACTAGTTTGATTTGAATTCTACAATTGGACAAATAATTATGATTAAAACACTGCCTTAGAGACATGACAAATTTTGGACATGGGTGTCTGACCATTATCTGTTATGGTAGGATTTGTACCAAAGTAGTTCTCCAGAGTACCATGAGTCCTAAAACATGTGCATTTACCTATCTAACGTATGTAGTCACAATCAACCATTCCCTCTCTCTGGCAAATGGTCCCCCCTACATGCCGTGAGTGTCACGACAAAATGCAAAAATACCCACATTAGCATTAATTTCCCTTGTACTAAATTCACTGTGTTACGACATATGAAAAATTATTTTGTGTAATTTTCATGGAAAACTATCATCTAAGATATCTAGTTTCAAAAAATATTGAAGCCTATTGATTTCGTGAAAGTTTTAATTTTCACCCTCATGTCCACTTTTGTTTGAAAATGGCCACATGTAAATACACACAGACACACACACACACACACATTATTTATTGAAAACAAAAATAAATATATTAGCAAAATATTTAGTTTATAAACGAACAAATTTGTAACTAAACATGGTAAAGGTTACACAAAATACTTTACTACACCTTTCTCAGTATTTGATTTAATGTGTGTACAGATTATCATGCCAATCAGAGTGTTTCTATTGAAGCTAGTTTTCCGGAATGAACCGGCTAATGGAGTAGAAGAGCCCAATGGAAACAGACCTTCTCCACCATTAGCCGTCTTTTTAGTGGAGAAAGTTAAGCCGCTAATTATCCTTCTCCCTAGCGGAGAGCTATACCGTAAGATACTGTAAGACGTCAATAGAAACAGCCCGTTGCGGTATGTTGCGGTATTTGCCGGTGAGAAATCGGAAATCAACAAAATCACACGATCAGAATAAATGACCCCTGGTTGCAGCGCATGTGTGTTTGATTGGGCATAAACTTGACCTCGGTCGTCCCACAATACCTTGCGGCAACCCAGGTCAACGGACTCTTAGCCGGTAATCGTACGATCCCGGTTCGGTCGATCGAACTTTGCGGAAAATGCAATCCAATAGAAATGCACCGCTCTCCACCGTTTAAATTTTAATCAGATATTACATACGGTATGCTCAATAGAAACACGCTGAATGTAACAACACATTAATTTCTGTTTTTCTTAAACAAGTAGTAAACAACTAACAACCTTAACAACAACTGGTTTCTAAATGTCCGCTACTGTAAAATATAGTCAAATAACTTTGCATATTAAGAAACTTCCCTTCACCTTAAACCTTATTTAAATGCAGATTTACTTTTCTAAACCCATGAATCTGTATTTGCTTTTGCTTTTCTTCTTTTCTTTTTAATAAAATTTATTGAAGGGGTGGGGGTTGCATTAATACTCAGAACAGTGACATGTTTGTTCACTTAAATGAGTTCTTAGTTGTATGACAAACTAGCAGATTGTTTGATCTGAAAAATACATGACAGTTATGCTTGTGTCCTCAATAACAATAAACATATGATACAGATATATACAGACATTAAGACTTACAACGAAATCCCCAATCTTAATTGACAGATCTAGGGTTAACCCTAAAAAGGCTGGGGGGGGGCGAATCTGCCCCCCCTAGACATTTCACGCAATATGTCGGCAACGCGCAAAGCAGTTGCCACAGCGTTCCATGACTTTATTCTCTCGAGTCTCGCACATCTTTTGAGACCAAATCTGCGGCGTCCAGGTATGCAGTTCCGAAGTTACGTAACATTTTGTACTTGCATGTCACACCAAAAAATGGCTCAAAAACGTGATTTCCTGTACAATTTCAATACAAATTGTGTTTTCAGCCAAAATTCATAAATGTATGCTTACTGGTTGAAATTGATTAATTTTATGCTGTTTATGGTCGCAAAAGTGTCCCCGACAAATTTCAGTGAAAAAACAAAAGGTCAAAAAACCAGAGAAATACCTAAGAAATAAAAAAAAATACATAGGAAATCAATTTTGATTCTTGATTTTTTCAAGCGCATTTGCTAAGAACACTGAAAAGAGTGTCAAGACCACAAAAAAATAACATTTTCGGAGCTTTAATTAGTGACTAAGAGCTTAATTATGATTTTATGCATAAAATAGCATAATTAATTAATATGAAATTAATTCTGATTAATTAACTATACAGTCTTGTAGATTACGTCATGGGCGACGTGTGTGCCGATTTTCGGCATGATCGCGCGGTCGACGGTCGAGATCTTGGGAAGAGGGGCGGAATCAGCCCCCCCCTCCCCAGCTAAAAAAAAACAGCCCAGTCTGATTAGGGTTAAATTATCAAGTAACCCTCTGGAAACCAGCACTAACCAAAAACAAACAAGGACCTACATTTTTTTCCACATTTTTAAAATCTTATTTCATACTTACTTCCTAGCATGGAGAAGAGCCAGTTCAGTTTGTGTTCGGAGATACTCTTGGGCCATCTGTAAGACAATGAAATATATAATGATCACTGTCATCTCATCAATCGACTAAATCTACACAAAACAGACACATTGTCATGTGCCCTGCAGAAGGGCAGGCCTTAGCATGTGTTCCCGGCAGAAGGGCTTTAAAGCCACAGGCTAACAATGACCACAACTTTGAAAATGTGAGCTACAAAATCCTTGATGATCTAAGTGTCTTTGATAAGGTCTAAAAATGAAGCCCTGAAAAAATTATGTTTCTCAATGATTATTTAGTGCTTTAAAAAAATGAAAATTGTAAGTTGACCGGATTCACCTGCCTATTTCCTCCCATAGACTTACTGTGTGTAGATCTAGGCTATTTTGTACTCGGCCCGAGTACTAATTGTTAAGTCATTCATATCTAGCCAGTGGCAGTATAAATTTCCAAACTTTTGTATTCTAGGATGTTTATTTGACCATTCAAACACTACTATATAGCTCAGTTAACAAAGTTTGATAATTTTTTAATTTGAAACTCCACAATATTAGCCTCTGTCTTTAACAGTAGATTTTATCTAATTTGAGAAATATTGCCTTATTTGATATTTGAACTTAACAGACTGACAGAATGATCTAAATATATTGCATTATTTTGATTTGGTGTGAAAAATCAATGGTTTTCAAGTTAGAGGCAATATAGTGTTAAGGCCCTTCTGCCGGAAACATTTGCTAAGGCTCTTCTGGCCATACAACATGTTGTTTAATTTGTTTTTATTATTATAAACGACAATTATAATACTTAATGAAATTCAATTCAATTTAAGGTTTTATTTAAAGTCATACATGACAGCCAAGAGCTGAATTGCATATGATTTACAAATATTGTGCAAGTAAAATTAACAAATTGATACATCATAATAAAAATCATTAACTGTGAGTAGCAATGAATATTTCAAATGAGTAAATATTGTTGAAAATTATGCAATTTAGATTCACCATTATCAATATATCATTATCATATACCATTATCAATACATAAGTAACTAGAGAAGTTCGACTGCGCACAGTCAATGGGTATGACGCCGCCCAGTGCGCCCACTATGTAGCAGCTAACATTACAACTTAATTATATCAACAGTTAGCACTCCTAACTGAAGACACAGGTTTGGCACAAAGTCATTGACCTTTGATCCTTACCTTTGACTCCTGTGACTCTACCAAAATATTTGTCTTTTGGTTTTGAACCTAACTGCCAAATTACATCAATAGAGAGCACTCCTAAACAAAGTTACAGGTAGAAAATGACTTTTGAGGACAAAGTTCATTGACCTTTGACTCTTGACCCTGACCTTTGACCCCTGTGACTCTACCAAAATATTTGTTTTTTGGTTTTGAACCTAACCACCAAATTACATCAACAGCGAGCACTCCTTACTGAACTTATATGCAGAAAATGGCATTTTGGGTCAAAGTTCATTGACCTTTGACTCTTGACCTTTGACCCCTCTGACTCTACCAAAATATTTGTCTTTTGTTTCTTAACCTAACCACCAAATTATATGAACAGTGAGCACTCGTAACTGGAGTTATAGGCAGAAAATTGCATTTTAGGACAAATTTCATTGACCTTTGACCCTTGACGGATTTGTCCCAAAATCTAATCAGTTCATCCTTGCCTTGTGGTCCAGTACTTCAGTAATCTTGTTCACAAGAAAGTGCGGACACACGGACACACGGACGCATGGACGTACGGACGGACAACCCAAAAACATAATGCCTCCGGCTCCCTTACGGGGCGGAGACATAAAAATGGAATATCTATGAATTTTATAATGATATGGTAACAGCAAAATTGGAATTATTTCTCTCCCTCAAAATTAAGTATTAATTTAGAGATAAAGAGTGATTTGATAGACGAGTGCTTACTTTTGCTGACAACCAGTTTCTCAATGGAAAAAACAATAAAAGGAGATGTGCCAATAAAACTTACTTTCTTGGAAAGAAAGACTGAACTTGGCAGAAAAACTCACCTTCATGTGCTCATCAAATATTTCTTGAGATTCTCTTGAGTTGGGATTTGGCGGAAGAGGCTGAAATGAGAACAAACAAAAAATGGTCTTGTTCTATTACCAGAAAACAGATAGCAATTTAGAATAATTGCCTTACACATCACAGAGACTGAATTGTGAAAAAAAATCTTATTCATGTAATAGGGGTATTTATGTCAATGTAGAAAATACACAGGGGTCATCAATTTAAAACAAAACTTCAATTTCCCTCTGAGGGTTCAATGTAAAACACATTGGTATCATCAGAACAGACTTGAAAATAGCCTTATTTAAGCTGTACACAAATGATAAATACAGATATTGACTGGTACAGGGTGTAATATAACATTCTTTGGACCGTCAGGGAGTTATATCTTGGGAAAATATGATCACAAGGGAAAATATAACTCACTGACGGTCCAAAGATTGTTACATTACACCCCCTACCAGTTGATATCTGTTATATTACATGGCCTTGATTACGCTTATAGTGGGTGATTTCATGTTCGGTGTTGGTGTTGAGGAAAGAAAATCGACACCGAGCTCAGTTTAGCAGACCATACCGATGCACAACACGTAGTGACGTCATGCGCGTCTCATGGTGTTGGCTGAAAGTTACGCCGATGGCCAAAAGTCATGGACAAATGTTACAAAAATGACACCAAATCATTACTGCCCACCAGTAAAATTGTATAAATCTGAAAGACAGTTACTTTTCCTCTATTTCCATATGGAAGGTAAATTTCAGTTTGAGCAATTTTGTCAATTTTTTAGGGGGAAAAGGTACTTTCAGCGGTTCGCGTCGCACGGTGAAGCTTTCTCCATAGCCAACACACACACGCATGGGTGGTATTGAACCATAAGAGGGCGGCAGACATTCGAAAAATATATTCATTTCACCAGCTGGGAAAATATAACCAGCTGGTAAAATATAACATTTACGATCCTCGCGGATGGTATCATGTGACGAGCTGTCGACCAATCACAACTTCGTACCTGTATAAGCCATCTAATACAATCACATATCTACCGACATCTTTTTAAAATAAGAGGCCATTCGCCGTCGTAGACCGACGTCACTTCCTGCCAAGATCACAGCTTCTTCCTTAGCAATGGCTCACGCTCCATGCATAACAAAAGGTCAAAGGTCAAATTTCAAATTCGACAAATTGCACATCAAATTGTTTGTCTTACAGAGGACATTCCAAAAATATATACAATTACATGTTTTTGACATTCATTTATTCGAGAAATGCATTTGTTTTCCTCAGACCCTTGGTTGTAGAGGAAGAAGTACTCAAGTCCACATATTGATCATTGATTATTGGAAATTGACAAGTGTGACAATGTTTGTTTTTGTCATATATTCATCTTTCATTGTGTCAATGGACTTCACCAAGTTTGAATGTACAACTTAAACAATAATCTGTAGACAAATTTGAAAACTTTGAGCCTTTGTTTCCTAAAAGTAGTATTATGTGACTTCAGTACTTCTTATTCTACAGTCTTCAATTATTCATTTTAATTTCAGGTGTAACACACTTACCTGTAAATGAGGTTCAAGGGTATTATATGCCATGGAGATATCTGTTTCCTCACCTGTGAGAAAGAGAATATTATCACAAAATTATGAGCTAAAGAAAATAACTCCAATGATATCTATGCTATATAATAAAAAATATTTTTTATTTAATCACATTTGATTTCAAATAAATTTTCACTGTAATATTTTCTCTAGAAATGGTAGAAATCTTTCCTTCCTATGATGATAAATATAATAATATTCTAGTGTAATAGGTGTTAATGCACACACACACTCACACACAGACAGACACACACACAGACACACACACACACACACACACACACACACACACACTGATATATATGTTAAGCTACTAATTCAAATATCATCATATCCTTTTAACATAGGTGTTAAATCCGTTAAATTATGTTAAATTCATTTTTGACTGCATCACATATTTTCGTTCCTCTTATGAAACTCAAATATTTCTCAAGATATTTCAGCTGAAGGTCAAGTCAACACACCAACAACACAAAATGGGAACCAACTTGATGACCAAAAAAAATAAGGAGCAGGGGCAGTATTCTTAGAGTTCTAGCCAGTGCTGTGACTAATCTGGAGAATTGGGGGGGGGGGGGGAGGGGTAAGGAGTGAATTGCCAAAATCCCACAGGTGCAGTTGCAGCACGATCAGTCTGCATGATTACAAGGAATCCCTATAGTATGTACTCAAGTCATCAAAGGGGAGTTGTGGCCAAAGGAGTGCATCCCAACAAAAAATAAACAAACAAAAAATAAGTAAATCTATATATAAGTACTCCGTACAGAATGAAAGGAAGAAAAGAACGAAACAAACAAACGAACAAAGAAAGAAAGAAAAAAAAAGAAAGAAACAAACAAACAAAGGAAGGAAAGAAAGAATGAAAGAAAGAAGCAAAGAAACAAACAAAAGAACAAACAAAGAAAGAAAAAAAGAAACAAACAAACGAACAAATAAAGAAGGATGGAAGGAAGGAAATAAAGAAAGAAGCAAAGAAACAGACACACAAAGAAAGGAAAAAAAGAAAGGAAAGAATGAAAAAAGAAATAAAGAAATAGAGAAAGAAATAAGGCAAAAAGAAAGAAAGCAAGAAGAAAAGAAACAGAAAAGAATTTAGAGAGACAATGAAATAAAATGAATATAGTAAACAAAAACAAATAAATCAAACTAAACTTAAGAAAACAAACAAAAGAAAAAGTAGCAAATGGAACGTACTTTTGGATCGGCTGCTGGAGACTCTCTGATCCAACGACTGGCTACGGTCAAACCGCCCCTGTCCCGATCCTCCCCCGCCGGACCCGGACGACCCACTGGTCCCCATACGGCTCTCCAGCACTGAGGGTTGGGGGTGAAAATGGAGTTGTGAGGGGTCGGCAGGCTGCCTCAGCTCAAAGGCACTGTGCCGATTGTTCTGGGCGGACAGGTTCATCTGAGGGAGGTTCCACTCGCCGCACGAAATGGCGCGCTGCTTGTGGTGGTCTAACTCGGACAGGTTGGAGGGAACGGAGAGGGAGTGGGTCGGGGGTGGGGGGGACGTTGGATGGGTGGGGGTAGGGCTGGGGGTGGGAGCAGGGGACGTGATGGGGGACGGGGTGGCTGGGGTGACGGGGATGTGGATGGGTTGGGCCGTGGGGGTGGGGCGGGGTGGCGGGGTGGGGGTCATCACGAGGGCTGCGGGGTCGGTTTGTTTGGGGATCTGACCATGCGAGTTACTACGCCGATGAGTTTGCACGGGCGGCTCTGTAATGTACGACACGGGCAACACAGACAGACGGACACGGGGAGAAAACAAAAACGAGAGATGCATTCTTTTACATGCAACATCCAAACACATCAAGAAATTAACTCACATAATTTTAACATATCACACTCGATGAAAAGTGGAATTCTTCAGAGCACAGGTTTCATTATTTTGTTTGCCATCAAATTTGATGGTAGGTTGTGCATTTCAGTTAAATTTGATTCACTGCTTCCATTCAAATCATTTCTCATAAATTATAGTAGAAACATTCAAATGGCATATGAGATTTTCTCTTTCATCTCTAAATTGAATTCAAATCTATTATCATCAGTGCACTTTTTCAGATAACATGACCAGGGGTGTCGATCCTGGGGTGCCAAGGGGGGCAGTTGCCACCCCAATGAAAACATTGGGGGGCAAACATATCGATTTGCCCCCCCCCCCCAATAATTTTGACAACTTGAAAGATTCATAATATGTAATGCAAGGATAAGCTTGAAAAGCATTGAAAAGCACTACAAAAATATCAAATTTAGCATAAAAATATCTACAAAAAAAAAAAATTCTAATTTTGCTGGCAAAATTCTATATAATAATTTGGTGGGCAGAGCGCCCCAAAATTTTTTGACATTTTTTTTTTCATTTTTGCCCCCCTAATCCGAAAATGGATTGACGCCCCTGACCATGACCTTTCGACTCACTATGACCCACTATGTCAGAAGTATCATGACCTTTCGACCCACTATGACCCACTATGTCAGAAGTATCATGTTATGAAAAAGACAATATACTTGTCAAGTACTTATGTAATAAAAAGCCACACAAATTAGATTTCATATCTAACCAAATAAACTGATAATGAAATTTATCAAGCAGATATCAAAATAAATTTATGCAATCTCTCCTTTTTTCCTCACATGGCAACATTTTAATTTTGGATGTTTTATACCTTCTTTTATACTTGTCTCTTTGCAGAAAAGATAAGTTTATTTCTCTATAATATGACTGATGTGCTAGAATTCCACAAATCAAAGACTTGAATTTTACCATGCTGCAATGATACACAAACAGGCATATGTGTAGTTTACTTGCACACAAAACACTCTCTTAACACAAAACACTGCTGGTATACATACTACCCTTTCTATTTTTGTTTAAATAATACTACGATACATGCATACAATATTTTGGATTTTCCACTGACTGTGATAGAAATGAGTGTCCATTTGTGTAAAAACTTTAAAGTAGTAGGCCCTATATTTACAAACTTGTTCAACATGCTATAGATCTGGTACCATTTGACCATTTTATCAGTTCCCATCTAATATCATGTTATATTAGTGGTGGCACGGGTCAAGCAATATTTTCAAATTACCTACCAACTGGCTAGTGACAAGCACCCCCCTTAGAAAATAGTTTTCAATCTTTAAAGACAATGAATGATAAAGTCCTAAATTATCACATACTGTGCATCTTTACACTGATATTGTGTCCACAAGCGGAAAAAGTACAGAACTGCACATCTTGTTTAATCAGGACAAAAAACTATCCTTTATGCCATTTAATTTCACACTTTAAAGCCACTGGCTAACATTTACCACAGTTAAAAAAATATGTGAGCTACATTATCCTCCATGCTCCAAGTCTCTTTGATAAGGTCTAAAAATGAAGCCCTGAAAAAAATTGTGTTTCGAAATAATGATCTAATGCTTTAAAAAAAAGGGAAAATCAACAAGCATTCTCAAATTGACCGGATTTACCTGCCCACTTCCTCCCATAGACTCAATGTGTTCAAATCTAGGCCATTTTATCATCCACCCGAGTAGAAATTGTTTATCCACGCATACCTTGCCACTGGCAGCATAACTTACCAAACTTTTGTATCCTAGGGTGTTTATTTGTCCATTTGAACACTACTACGGAGCTCAGATATGACAGTTTGACAATTCTTTTAATTGAAGCTTCACAATGTTAGCCTATCACTTTAAAGAAAACACATACATTTGAAAGTGATGGGAATAATAATATAATCTTGAGACTAATAAGTCTAGATTACAGAAGGGGGCAATTAGGCATGGAGCACTACATCGCACTATTTAATGCAATAGTGCATCACAATTCAACGCAGAAGAACTGTTGTATAAAGAACTGGGAAAACCGCTCATTTCACTTTGTGAAGAACAAAAATACAACTAGAACACAAGATTTAATTTTGAACAATTCAAATAAGTTGTTTAGTTCTGAACATATAATACACATTAAAGCTAAATTGAAATGAACACAATCAGTCTGTGGGAGATGCGAGTGCTTTAAATTCACACATGGAAAACCAACAGATCCATGCTTTGGGATTACAAGTTATTTTCATCAAGACAAACACTGAAAAATAAAATGCAAAAATTCATTCATATAAATGGTTACATAATAAATATCTCCTGCAATTAAAAGATATTGTCAGCAATAATAGCAAATAATGAAGTAAAATATTTCAGGTAAATAAATGTAAATATAGCTCAGTTGCATGCTCACTTATTCATATTTCTCTTTTACACACTTATATTTTGATCTCAATTCTTTTATAACGAGTGGATCAGGCACCCCCCCCCAAAAAAAATCTTTACATATATGATTAAAGAAGTCGTTCATTTCAAACTGTTTCCACCACCCCCCCCCCTCCAAAACAACAACCCAAAACAAATCATTATTCTGTACATTTAAAATGTCAGAATGGTATCATAGAGATAAACAATTTCTCACACATTTTTGATATCATAAAGAATAAACACATATTTTATGATTCCTATCAAAATAAAAGGGCCGAGTATTAACACTTACAGACAGCATTAAAAAATTCCTGATATGGGGCTGTGGATTTTATAAAAACAAGAAAACTTCTTCAACATAAATTGCTTGATACAGTTAAGTTTACGTCATACACAATTTTGAAGCATCAAACAAATTTTCATACACAAACCTTTGATTCTGCTTGCAGCTCCCCATTTTTTTTTGGTGGGGGGGGGGTATTTTATGTTTATGGTAATAATGAAACACACATCATTTTATGTTACTGTGTACCTTGCTCAAACAATATTTGTATTATCTATATTGATAGGACGTGCAAATCACATGTAAAGTCTGTCTAAGCAATTAGGACATTGCGGGTAGATCAAGTCCATTTTACAGAACAAATGGACGAATTATATTCTGACTTATGACTGGGTTGCAAGTATATCAAATGGATAATCTTACATTTTCTGATTCTGGGAAACTTATGGAGGAAGGCAAATCCTTTGGAGCATCAAAAAAAAAAATAAAATAAAATCAGAAGTCAAGTCTTGTTATAACATTACGATAAGTCTCATACAAATTTAGAACCTTGTCTTGTCAGCAATTTAATCTAATCTAATTTTCTCAATAGTAATGGAAATCATTCAAACTCTACATGATCTGAATCCCATCACAGAAATCTTGTAATAACATATCATATCTAGTGTTTGTACTAAACTCCTTATTCCTACTCTAAAACATGGAAACTTAAAAAAAAAAATCTAAATGTGAAAAATGGAGTAAAAAATAGACACTTGCAAAGAATTATCTTAATGATTTTTTGCACACTATGTTCTCCAAATATACAACATATATATCATTTTCATACTCATGTAGCAACTGTCACAAAACCTGGTAATAGTTTAAAATAGACGTACTAAACTGGTCTAAATCACATGCAACAATTATGCGGGACGGCCACAATAACAAATTTTGAGGGAGTGTCTAGGAAACGAGGATAAATCCGCACAAAATTAGAAATGTGCTGGAGGAAATGGTTATGTAACAGCCTGCTGTCGGTTTCGGAGCAGTGCTTTATGTAGCGGGTTCTTATGTTATGTACATAAAATGCTC
>JZLH01S0609387.1:11431-29502 GCA_001188425.1 Eucidaris tribuloides | reverse complement strand
AATTATTAGATCAACAAACATTTACTTGTTTTCCTACAGAAAATGTACATTGTAGAATCTGGGGGGGGGGGGGGGGGCACTACATGCACTATATCTACTACAGGTACTTCTACAATACTTCTGTACTAATACTCATACTACTACTTCTACTACTACTTTTACTACTACTGCTACAACTTTTGCTATACTACCCACCACTTACAGTTTCTACAACAACTTGTAACTACTACTTCTTTGTACTACTACATGTACTACTACTATATTACTACTACTACTTACTACTACTACTATACTCCTACTCAGTACTGAACTGTCACCACCACTACACCTGCTTACTTCCATAGTACTCTTCCTACATTTACTAGTACTGTGGCTTTTGTTTGTTTTTCATTTAACAAGTCTATAATCTACTGTTATTATTTTATTTATTTTTATTTGTTTTTACATTTCAGGAAGGTACTAGAAACCAGGGACCTAATTTATTCACAGATTGCAGAATACCTTCAATTGAAAACAGTCATTGAGAGAATACAGGTCAGCATTCTGAGCATATTTCTTCATGTTTCGTTGCCTTGCCTAGTCGTAGCACAGTATGAATGTCCTGCTAAATATGAAATTCAACTCATCCCATTGATAATAGTAGCAGTAGAAGTAGTAATGATGATACTTATAATAATAATGATAATAATAATAATAATAATAATAATAATAATAATAATAATAAGAATATAATAATAACAACTGACATTTCCTTTGTGTTTTATTGTTTTTGCAATCTCCATATAACAAAGTAATTTTCTTTGTCCTGAGCAGTTTGTTGTAACAAGAGTCTGCTCTACTATCAGAAATCAATGTTGGAAGCAAATTTGTCCTGAAGTTTGATTATGAGATTTTATACTTCTATTATGGTCATACTTTTCTTAAAGGTTAGTGACATGATTGGGAACACTTGAAATGCTCAAAAACGAAATGAGTTAAATATATACATGTACCAACTATACTCTAGCAGGAGTGGATCTCCACCTGGGAGGATTTGTCTGTAATTTGTTTACTAAGGAGAATCAAGCATAAAACATAGAAGTATCTTATTTTTTTCCCGGGGACGATAAACATAGCCCCATAGAGAGCCACACAGCAGGTTTCCGTGCTACTAGTGATATTAACATTGTTTTACTCAACGTTTGACTACAAGATTTCACAGGAGAATCCTTGCATAGTTTACTTGATTCTAGAGTAGTTCAGCCCAAGTTGAGGACTACCCCCAATCATGTCATTTACCTTTAATTGTACAGTAATGCTGACATTTAAGCATGAAGTTTTATAACTAAATAAACTGAAGACAAAAACTTCCAAAATGTATCTACTGAGTAAAGGTGAATACATTCGTTTCAGCTCATTTGATTCTTAAGGCACCATGAACTCCTTTTAATTACCTAATTTGATTTGCTGTGACAATAAAGTCAATTGAATGATGTATATTTCTTTTTCTTTTGTACTGAATGTTGGTCACCACCAAAACAACAGGAGACAGACTTTGAGAAGAAGGAGCTTAAAACACAAGTGGACGCTCGCTGTAACTTCTATGTCCAAGCAGCAGTGTAAGATTTTATTGTTATACAGCTGTAGATAGATAAACTTGATAATGACAGGCATAATGTCTCCCAAAATATTTGAGAACCTGTAATTTTGGAACTTTGTGGAATTTGCTGCTTTAATGTTGAAACTAGATTTGGTAAATTCCATAATGTGAATTTAAATGATGCCATATCTACTGCTCTCTGAACTCTCTCAGTACTGTATGCAGGGCTTAGTAATCGAAGGCCATAAATCCTTTGGCCTTGGTGCCCTTGTCATTAGCCTTGGAAGATTTTGTGCCCTTTTTAACCGCTTGATTATGAGATTCTGTAAATCTCCATAGACTTTGTACAGACAGAGCCCATCCAGTTCCCGTACGCAACGGGTTAATTTTCCCCATTTGGGGATAGGAATGTGCTTTGAAGTAAAGTGGCCTTGCCCTGAAAATATCAAAATTTAATGCCTGTGTATGGGACATTATGTACAGTGTCTGAAGTAATTAATGGCGTGTTGATGGCCTGGTAATGAGAAAGCTTATTTTGGCAATATGAATTTGAAATATCTCAAAGACTACATCTGTTTAATTCATTCCATTTATTTGTGTTGTCTGTGTGTTGTACATGTTCTGACAAAATTTGACAGAAAACTTTCAAGCTCAATTTCAGTAAAAGGAATAAAAACCAGGGAGCCATGTCCACATGCAGGTTTCTTGGAAAAGTGGCAAAAAGCTGGCAATTTTATGAATTGAGTGTCTTGTTCCCCATTGACAGTATTAATTTTGTAGAGTTTCATGAACCTTTGATTCTTTTGGTCGCCATGTCCATGATTTCTTGTGGAAAAGTTGCAATTCATATCCCCCCTCCCCTTGATATGTGAGAATTTGTTGAGTTCCTGTGAACTGTTTAATTGCCTTCTGGATCCTTGGTGTTTTGGTTGGGTATTGTACATAAACACAAACAAAAAAGTAACTACCCCTTTTCAAACTACCGTATCTTTTTAACAAAATGAGTTTTCGCAAAATAATTTGGAAGGATTATTTCTAACTCATTGACTAACCTCTCTGTGAAAATGTGATTGATCCGTCAAGCCACGCATGAGTGAGCATGCATTAAAGCAAAAAGGCCATTTTGAAAAGTCACAGGAGTCCTCACTTATGCCAAAATAAAGAGTAAACAATGGCACTTTTTGGCTTTATTAAAGAATGTGCTCACTCAACCATGACATGGTTACAACCTCTTATGTTTATACAACATGTTAAGATACATTTGCTGAAAAATAAAGGATTATTTTTTTTCATAAAACTTAATGGATTTTACAGTTTCAAAATTGACGAAGGATGGCAATTTTTAAATTGAGTTCGCTGAAGCACAACAATGAGAAAAGTGTCAAGAAGTTTAAGGTGTTCAAACAATAGATGAATAACATAAATAGCGCTAAATCAGTTGCCAGAAACAGAATTTATCAAAATCCTGTATCACAATCCCCCAAAATGACCCTTGTGACTTTTAAAAAGTGACTTTTTGCCTTTAATATGTGCTCACTCATGCATATATTGACGGATCAATCACATTTTCCCACAGGAATTAGTAAAATTAGTGCAAAAACACCCCTGCCAAATACATTTGCTCAAAACCATTCTTTAAAAAGTTATGGTATTTTGAAAAAAGGGGTAGTTTAATTTTGTTGTTGGTTTATATGCATCTTATATTTAAAAAAGTCTGCTACTTACAAACATTGATTTTCTGCACATTTGTTGTTAAGTCTTGACTATAGTAACAAAAATGTTGCCTCTATTTCACTTTTTTGTGAAATACAGCCCAGAGGCGTCCAAGGTCTTTGTTCAAGTGGGATTCCGTTTCTATGTGGAGTTCACGTTACCAGAAGCTGTAGCCTTCATAGACAGGAAAATCAAACACCTAACAGAGTGAGTAAAAATTCTACCAACAAGTATACCGCTCGGAATGATGCTGAAGTACGAGGGGCGCAAAAAAAGAAACGACTGTGACAGCCACGCCTATGACACGATATCAATCAACGGACCGACCATGTCACAGTGTTGTGCAACATCTCATCAACATTCTGCTATGATCTTGTTCACCAGTCTCACTCTGTTTTTTCTCTTCGGGCTGCTGTGTGCACGCTCCTTCTTATGTCCCATTACAAAACCAAGTGCCTCAAGATCTCCAGGAAGCTTTTCGTGAAAAAGCAATATCACTGGGGACATCTTCCCAATGAACCTCCTGTAGTGGTTCAAGACATTCGGTTGAGCTCCTGTCCGACTGAACCAGGGACTTCACATTGATTCCGCTCCATGTTTTTAGCTAGCCTTTTGATAAGCCCCCTCTGTATTGCGGGCCGAGCGAAGCGAGCCCAGGCCGAGCGCACAGCGCAAGGGCCTTTTGAGATCGTGAGTCCATTTCTTATGTTAGACCTTTGAATTACCAAATTTTGCTACCCTATTTTGGGTAGCAAAAATCAACCAATCAGCATGTCTGTCTGCTTGATCTAGTGTTGAATATCAAACTGGACTACGTTCGCACAGACTGTTGCAGTAAACACGAATGATCTGGAAGCGTTCACTATTCATAAGGTGAAACGCATTCCTAGACGTTGATTTTTTCACTCCAAAATTGGACCTGATAAAAAAAATTAACCAAAATGGTTCAACTACTCTGTTCAAACAATGAACATGTACTAATTTGGTGTTTGATGGTATATGTTTTGTAGTTACCAACACTGACGGAATTTCTTTCAACTCACCGCATAGTTGACGAGGCCAAGACAGAGGAGCGTAGGCGGGCAATTTCATTGGTTCATTCAAACAGAGATCGTCGTTCCTGCGTTCATGAATAATAATTACTTTTCCGATGCGCAGCAGATCTCAAAGGCCCTCACGCTGTCACGTTCAGCAGGGCTCGCTTCGCTCATGCACCAGACACAGTGCAAGGGCCTTGTCAAAAGGCTATGTTTTGGCCACTTCTAATTTCATGACAGAGCACAGGACATGCAACACAACAGTCCAAAAAAGAAACACAGAGTGAGGCAAGAATATTTTAGAAGAATGTTAACCCTATTTTGCGATTACGCCGCGTGCGAAATTTTTGTGACCGCGCTATTCACTGCCTTTTATTTCAAGTATCGCGCATCATTTAAGAACTATTTTCGAAAAAATCGGACGTACCGTTACGACGCTACACGACTTTTCGTACATGCATGCAACTCCAAAATTGCTCAAAAACGTGATTTTGTGTACAAAATCAATGCAAATTGTGTTTTCAAGCCAAAAACATAAATGTATGATTATTTTTACTTTTACTGGCTGAAATGGATTAAGTTTATGCTGTTATGATCGCAAAAGTGTCCCCAACAAAGTTCATTGAAAAAATAATAAAAACAAAAGGTCGAAAAAACAGAGAAATACATAAGAAATTCACAAAACAATAAAATACATAGGAAATTAATTCTGATTTGGCAAATTTTTTTGTAGATGATTGTTCGAAATGTCAAATGAAATATTTTCACCAAAATTAGCATTCTACTAGCTATTGTAAGTGAGATTAGGTGAAAACATAATTTCATACACTTATTTGCATAATTAATTACTTAAAAAATAAAAAAAATCAATTTTTGAAAATTTTACTATACAGTCTTGTAGTTTACACCTGGATCTATCGCGTGCAAATTTTCGCGGCGATCGCGCGATCTGCGGCCGAGATCTCGGGGGGGGGGGGGGGGGCATAATGGCCCCCCCCAGGCAATAAGAAGTCCAGAAATAGCCCGGTGTTTTTAGGGTTAATGAGACATTGCACACCATAGTCACATCTGCTGTAAGTCAATTGACAATGCATCAGGACGTGGCTGTCACAGTCTCATTTCTTTTTTATCGCGCACCTCATAAATATACAAATACAGTGTGTCTCCAAAAAGAATGGTCCAATCGTAAATTATTTTTTTAATATATGAAAATCATTTACAATCTAGTCAAGTTGGGTATGGTCATGAAGCTAAAAGACCATACTTTCCAGTGCAATTTATTTCATTTCATTTGGTTGCATCAATCCTGAGATATATTGAATTTTCTACAATGATGCAAAATCACGTTTGTCCAGTATACTGTAGGTATGTGCCGTACATGTGCATGCAGTTTCTGCATATTGTTTAAGCAAAGAAACCCAATGACAGTTTGAAAAGTATTGTGTAATGATTAAATTTAGCTGAACAAATAGATTTTTCATGTTGTATATTTCTGATTTCTTATTATTGCAGTACAAAGCAGGTATATAACTTTGACAAAAGGCCTAAAATGAATGAGATCCTCATCATGATGTCAGTGTGAATGCATTCTGGATAACAGAAGACATGAACATGTGCAATAATATTTCATTGCTGAGTAAGGGTTATTTGTATTTGATTTTTATTTACTAGATAATCAGAAATAAACCTATTGAAAGAAAAATGCATTTATTTGTTTTATTATTGATTTTTGTAATTCAGTTTTTATGAGATCTGTAAGCAACAATACACCAACTCAGTTGTCATTATGACCAATACACAAAAGTAGGACAAATGTGATTTTGCCTGACTGCACAAAAGTAATCTTAACTTTGACTTATGCGAAGCAATTGAATGGGATTAAGTTTGTCAGAAAGAAAACTTTATTCTGCTTTAATATGATGCCAAATACATACACCGTTTGAGAAAATTACATACCTTAAAATATATTTTCTCACCGATTGGACCATTTTTTTTTAGACGCACTGTATATCATGGAACCATGCTGAAGTATAATGTGTAAAAAGACAGACAAGGTATATTTTGTGTGTATTTGTTCTTTACAAGTAAAGTGATAACTCTATTTGTATCGGCAGAATTTGATGTAGAAATTATGCTTCATATGCCGTCTATTACTTTACATCTCTTTATTCAACTTTGTTCCACAGACACAGTGACAAATTAACAAAGGATTCAGCAAGAATAAAGGCACACATTAAACTGGTTTATGAGGTAAGTTTCTAAATGAACAGTTATAGAATAAGAAGTACTTAAGTCACATTTTGACAAAATTGAGTTAGTGATTGTTTTGAAGTCATTACATGCTGGGAATTTTTTTGACAAATTTTGGTCAAGGAGATGGTGAACATGTTGAAAAGTTGTGTGACGAGGTGGAAACAGTGAAAGAGTTTTCATACTTGGGGGACAGGGTGAGTGTGAGTGGAGGGTGCAGGGCAGCGTGACAGCAAGGGCAAGATTTGGATGGGTGAAGTTTAGGGAATGGGAGAGTTGTTATATGGGAAAAGGTTTCCTCTGAAGATGAAAGGATTAGTTTATAGGAGTTGTGTGAGATCGCGATGTTGTATGGGAGTGAAACGTGGTGTTTGAGTGAAAATGAGATGGGGATTCTGAGAAGGACTGAGAGAGCAATGGTGAGAGCGATGTGTGGTGTGAAGCTGATGGACAGGAAGAAGACTGAGTTTTGATGCAGATGTTGGGTTTGGAAGAGACGGTGGATCAGATTGGCGAAAGGCGAACGGAGTACGTTGGTATGGACATGTGCTGAGAAGGGATGTTGATCATGTTTTGAGAAGGGCGCTTGAGTTTGAGGTGGCTGGTCAGAGGGGAAGGGGGCGACCGAAGAAGACATGGAAGAAGCAGGTGGTGGAGGAGAGTAGGAGGGTTGGGTTGAGGGAGGAGGATGCGCCTAATAGAGTAAAGTGGAGGGAGGGGGTGAGGGTAATTTCTGTGAGTGCGAGGTGAATCCGGCCACCCCCGTAGCTCGGGGACTAAACCGGATTTAAAACCTGGATTACTTACTTACTACTTGGTCAAATTGACCCTTCCCTAGTAGGGGTTAGGGAGGGGTCAACTGGGGTCAAATTTTTAACTTGGTCCAATTTCTTCAAAATGTATCTCAAATTACTCCACTAGTTACAAGGATTAAGAAAATGTATAATTTGTCAGTATTTTGTGCTTTGTTGATGAGATATGGGGTCACTTCCGGTCAAAGGTCAAATGAGGTCAAATTCCAAACAACGTCCAAATTTGACAAATTGCATATCAAATTGTTTGTCTTATGGAGGACCTTCAAAAAATATATACAATTAAGTGGTTTTTGACATTCATTTATTCAAGAAATGCATTTGTTTTCCTGAGGCCCTTGTTTTTAAGTCCTCAATATTGATTATTGGAAATCGACAAGCGTGACAATGTGTGTTTTTGTCTTATATTCATCTTTTATTGTGTCAATTAACTTCATCAAGTTTGGATGTACAATTCAAACAATTGTGATCTGTAGACAAATTTGAAAACTTTTAGCCTTTGTTTCTCAAAAGTAGCATTATGTGACTTGAGTACTTCCTCTTCTATACTCTTCAAATATCACTGAGAATTTACCTGTTGCTTTCAAGATTCCGTAATTCTCGGTATTCACAATAAGGTGCGCCACCTATCGGGTACAGTGCCAGTGGACGCGCCAATTTCCAACACTTAGCGTCGACATCAGTTCTGCCGCAGCATTGTTGCATGGCTTTCTCACCCACTTTATGTCTGTCATCCACGGGCATTTCTCCAAATTTTTAAGTTTGGCAGTGTGTGAATAGCATTCTGATGCTTCACAAAAGAATAACTTGGCAAAAGTGGTGGAAGAATTCAACGAAAAGCCGAAAATGGTATAAATATTGCAAGGAAATATGTGGCATGTATTATTTACATTAATTAGGGTGAGAATGACTTGGTTTGTCTGGCGTGATGCATCTGCTTGGCAGCAATAGCTAGGAATATTCCCCAGGGAGTGAAAATGTGGGGGTTAGAACTGTATCCCAGTGATTAGGGTAATAATATCCAAGCACATAGAGACTGATCTCATCTGTATTATGCATTATATATGAATGGAATATTAGTAGTAGTAGTATCATTATTATTATTATTATTATTAAATGTACAGTAGCTAGGCTTCATGATATCTACTATTTCCCAGGAGGCATTGCGGATTTCAGCATGTCCATTGGACCCGATAGATGGCGCACTGTAGTGCGAATACCGAGAATTCACATAGAGTTAACACATGGTACATCCGGCTCCGGAAGCCAAGGTTAATTTATAAATTAACCTGTTATTAATGATGTGTAGTGTATATTACCATTACTTTACTTATTTTATGTGATTGTATATGTTTGTATTTGTTGTTTCTGTAAAGTTTATCAATGGTTATGTTTTTATTTGTAAATAGCATGCATGCATGGACTTGCAGAAAATAGCCTGCACTGGCTACAGAAAAATATTTTTATTACTGTGTGAATATGAAATGAAATGAAAATGAATCATTACTTGTTGGATACAGCAGTTAATAGTACAACAACAAAACAGTAAACAACAGCAACAACAAAAAGGAAGAAAAATACATCTAATACCATCAAGATTTAATCATCACTTCATTGGACATATAAATCACAACAAAGGCAAAGAATATAATACAAACAAGTAGTTAAAGCCCAGGTCATACCTGAATAAGCAGGTTATGCAGGGCGGAGATTAAAATTGCATATACAGTGTGTCTCAAAAAAAATGATCCAATCAGGAGAAAAATATTTAAGGTATGTAATTTTCTCAAAAGGTATGCGTATTTGGTATCATATTAAAGCAGAATAAATTTTCTTTCTGATAAAACTAGTCACTTTCAATTTGCTTTTATAAATCAAAAGTTATGATTACTTTTGTGCAGTCAGGCAAAATCACATTTGTCCCACTTTTGTGTACAGTATTTGTCATAATGACAACTGAATTGGTGGTATTGTTACTTACAGAACTCATACAAATTGAATTATAAAAATCAATAAAACAAATAACAAATGCCCTTTTCCTTCAATATGTTTATTTCTGATTATCTAGTAAATACAAAATCAAATACAAATAACCCTTACTCGACATTGAAATGATATTGCACATATTCATGTCTTCTGTTTACCAGACTGCATTCACACTGACATCATGATGATCTGCATATCTCATTTATTTTAGTCCTTTTGTCAAAGTTATGTACCTCCTTTGTACTTCAAATAATAGGAAATCAGAAATGTACAACCTGAAAAATCTATTTGTTTTGCTAAATTGAACGATTACACAATACTTTTCACACTCTCATTGGAGTTTCTTTGTTAAACAATATGCAGAAACTGCAAATTACTGCATGTACATGTACAGTATACTGGGACAAACACAATTTCACGTCATTGCAGAAAAGTCAATATATCTCAGGATTGACACAACTGAATAAAATTAAATAAATTGCACTGGAACGTATGTTCTTTAAGCTTTATGACAGTACTCAACTTGACTAGGTTGTATATGATTTTCATATATTAAAAAAATAATTTCCGATTGGACCATTTTTTTTTGAGACGCACTGTATTACACTACAATACACTGGAAGTGATAGATTACAAATACAAGTACGAACAAATTCAGAAACAGAGAATGGATCCATCGAATATTGTTAGCTTGCATTTTTTTTTTCAGGCTTGCCAACATACTTATGAAAAATGCTTGCCAAGAATTGAATGAATGAATGAATGAATGAATGAATGAATGAGTTTATTACCAAAAACAAACAAGATAAAATACATATAACAGAGCTGAGTTGTTTTACATTTGTTTGGTAAATGGACTCTACGGAAATAGCAAGTTCTGCTAGTGAGATGTAGATCCTTTGTTAGACTATTTACAATATAAACACACTTCAAATATTTAGCATGATATAGCATGAAATAAACAATACAACTAGAAATATCTTATACAACGTGAATGATATCTTACGGTTAGGTGCTTTGGAATAAGACTAAATACATGTAAGTAAATTAAGCACAGAGTATAACACAATCACACATGGAATACAAACTATAAACACAGTAATTGAAATATAAATGAATTGGTGTGTATTTAGCAGTAATTTTACATTGATTTTACAAAGGATTTAATAAAAACAAAATAATTGTAATAGACTGGTACACAAGTAGGGAAACGGCTGTAATATATAAAAATTCATGTAGATATAGCAATAATAATTGTATTAACTGTTTGATGTAAGGAGATGGACTCCAAAAATGTTTGAGTAAATTATGCAATATTGGTTTAGCTGCATGTAAAGAAACTATTCATGAATGTTTTATATGATACACAAACTACCGGTAGTGACACGTGCCATATCATGTACCAGTGTGTATCAAAAAAAGGAGACAACAAATTATTAGACAAAAATTTAATGATCTTGAGATTTTTTTTATATGAATATTTTGCCTTGGATCTAAGCTATCTGATGACACTGTTGGTATTGAAATTATTTCACATATGAGTGAGCACAACCTACTTTTGTCCAATCGGCCAAAAATGCATTTGCGCACAGAATTGTGTTCTTATAGTCCATGTTTAATGCCTCACAGACCGGTGCTGCAGAAGCTCTCAAGTGATGTGCATAAATATTGAATTCTCAGCATGCTCAGAGAAGAGCTAAATATCAATTATGTGACAAGAAAGACAAAAATGAAGCAATGATTCAGATACATCATCCTTAAAAAGAAGAAAATGCCATTTTTCTGGTCCATTCACAGTTCATCTTGCAAACATGACATTTTCTCCTTTTTTAGTGGGGTGTATCTGAATCATTGCTTCATTTTTGTCTGTCTTGTCACGGAATTGATATAAGCTCTTCTGTGAGCATGCTGAGGATTCAATACTTATAGTTATACACATCAGTTGAAATCTTTTGCAGCATCGGTCTGCAAGGCATCAAACATTGACTATTAGAACACAATTCTGTGCGCAAATGCATTTTTGGTCGATTGGACAAAAGTGGGCTGTGCTCACTCATGGGTGAAATACTTTTACTACCAACAGTGTCATCAGATAGCTAAAATCATGAGAGTTTTTTTTATAATTTTGTTTTTAAGTGTCTACTTTTTTTGATACACACTGTATATTCAAGTTTGTATTTAAATTTTAAAATTACTTTGTTATATTCATTTTGATTCCAACTATTGCAGGGTTTAAGAGAACTCCAGAATCTAAATGCTGATCTACCAGAGAAACCAAGAGATATCTGGTGAAGATGGAGTCAACATCGCAAATTGCCTTCTGAAGTCGTCTGGTATGCCAGAAAATTCACTCTTTTTGATGAGAGAGGAAATTCTTCAGTTGGTTGAGAACTGTGGTGTGTGTGACAAAGAAGATGAGTTTGTCCAATGAGTCGGTATGGCTCGACGAAGCATCAAAGAAAAGGAAGCAGAAGGAACTATCGAAGCCTTAACCCACTGCCTATGGGAACCTGACATGCCCTGTATTAACTCTATGGGAAATACAGAATTTCAGCGGCAACGGGTGAAGAGAAGTAAGGCAAGGCAGAGAAATTACACTGGCATGCTGGATTGTTCTGAAAATGCTAGCGTGCCTGATCACATGCCTGCCCAGTTCCGGCATGGTAGCATTGCTCCCGCGGCCTCGTGGCGGAATGGGGTGATTAAAATCTCTGGTAATCCACCTGCATCGGGAATGGGCCAATTAACCCTCTATTCATCACCCGGAGAGGATTAAAGGGGGCATTCTGGCATGTCTTAATGAATAGCCCTGGAATGCATGGATTAACTGCCGCTATACAGTGTGTCCCAGAAAAAAGGAAACAGATTATGGAAATACTACATCTCCACATAAAATACAGGTAAACATCTAGAATGAATTAGGTATGTTTGTAAAGCCTGTGTGTCTCTTCTTTCATTTGATCACAACATATTAATTATTGCCACACCGCAGTGATTGAATTAAAAAATGAATATTATGTTACCGAAGAATTCATTTTGCACGCATAGAAATCCATGTATTGAGCCTGCATTTCGGGGATAAATGTAATTTATTCTAGGAAATAAAAAACGAGACATAAATATTCCTATATTTCATTTGACACCTCATCGAATAAAAAAAAACGCTAGACGAGAAAATAAAATTTAAAAACATGCTGTTTAAACTGATTTCAAGAAGAATTACATTTTTGAGGCTTTTGAAGGCAACTGAACAAAATTCACGCACAGTCTGACTTAACACAATATCTTTTCTTCGGGCACACATATAGCTCCCGAATCATGTAACGAGGTAATTTTTTGGTTGCTCGCTCGCCAAACCAGAAATAAAGTTTAAATTAATGCATTTGAAACATTTTGAAAACAAGCATATTCAAATTCTTTTCTACTCATTTTTTAATAAAATAGTTATCTATACGATAAGGATAAAATAGGTGCTTTAATGATGTCCTTCAAATATCGAAGATATTCTGAAAACCATTCAAGTACAAGTTGAAGTTTCAAATTGCTGCACTCACAATGATTTTATACATTTCCCTTCTGATTGCTTTGGCTTCAGTCATGCGTGAAATTGGAAATTCATTGTACTGTATCAAATTAAAGAAGGGAAAATATCTTTCCAACTATGTACAAACTTTTTTGTCATAGGTGGTTATTACATATAAAAGTATCTTATCAATGCTCAATTCCCTTTTTTCTGGGCAGATCTACTGATATTCAATTTAAATGAATAAACTAAGTCTATTGTGTAATTCGCTACGTGTGATAGGAACAATAGCTTAAGGTCATTCGGGAATGATCTGGAATTGGGCATGTCCAAAGCAGCTAGAAAGATCTTTTTAAGCTGTGTCGGAATGTGATGATAGAGTCATTCCATGCGAAGCTAGAATGAGGCTAAAAATAAGCAATTCTCACCATCTCAGAAGCCAGTGATAATTTCTTGTAATTTAAAGAGAAGAATACCAGATAGCTGTTACCGCTACAGAAGAATCCATTACGAACTGGCTTCTAAACTGAAGGACACTAACTCTCTTATTATATCTCTCTCTCTAGATACCAATAAAACTGAAATATCATGTTAGGGCATGGCATAGAACTATTGAATGCATGTGTAGTAGACACACTTATAAATAATGCAAAAATTAATTTAACAATTGTACTAAATTAAGACGTGAATTTCTAAATTGAGATTCTAACAATCTCTCTGCTAAAAGCCCATTTAGTTTAAGGAGATTTTTTATTTGAAAAGCTTTGTGCCAAGTCATATAAATGTCAATAACAATCCTTATTCTGTCGTTTTAGCTCACCTGAGCCAAACCAATACCTATTGCGATCGGCTTTTGTCCGTCTCCGTCGTCGTGCTTCGTTCGTCGTGCACTTTTACACATTTTCAGCTTCTTCTTCAAAATGCATGATTGGATTTGGCCCAAACTTGGCAGGAATGATCCTTAGGGGGTGGGGATTCAAGGGTCCTCAACTGGTACACCTGGCCCCCCGGGGGGCCCAGAGGCAGGGCCCTAAAGGGCCAAAAGTAGGTAGTTTTCAAACTTCTTCTCTAGATCCAGAAATAGTTTAGTTAAGCCACTTTGTGTGTAGATACCTCTATATATGCTGAATTAATGTTCCTCATGACAATGCCCAGGGTGGCCCCATTTGGCCCCCAAGGGGGGCAAAAGTTTGGTGATAGGGCCCTATGGGAATAATTCACATTCACGTCAATGTATTCAGACCAAACCTGGTGGGAATGATCCTCAGGGGGAGGGGAAAGAGGGTTCGTGAAATGGTACACCAGGCCCCCCCTGGGGGCCCAGGGGGCAGGGCCCATAAGGGCCCAAACTAGGTAATTTTCTAACCACAAGACCATTTGTAACCAAACTTGGGTGGTAGATGCGTAACAGGGACCTCAATGTTATTTGGGGGTCAAAGGTCACATATGTAGGTCAAAGGTCAAGTGAAGTCAAGTTTCTTCTTTGGTTGGTATTGGCCTTCTTCTCTAGATCCAGAAATAGTTTAGTTAAGCCACTTTGTGTGTAGATACCTCTATATGTGCTGAATTAATGTTTCTCATGACAATGCCCAGGGTGGCCCCGTTTGGCCCCCAAGGGGGGCAAAAATTTGGGAGTGGGGCCCTATATGAATAACTTACATTCACATCAATGGATTTAAACCAAAGTTGGTGGGAATGATCCTCGGGGAGGGGAAAGAGGGTTCGTGGAATGGTACACCAGGCCCCCCCCCCCCAGGGGCCCAGGGGGCAGGGCCCATAAGGGCCCAAGCTAGGTAACTTTCTAACCACATGCCCATTTGTAACCAAACTTCGATGGTAGATGCGTAACAGGGACCTCAATGTAAATTTGGGGGTCAAGGTCACGATAAGTAGGTCAAAGGTCTAACAGGTTTGAGTTACATGGCGATTGTGTGTTACCAAACCAAAGGTTGGGGGTATGTTCTTCTCAACTTATTCCGAAGGCTCGAAACGTACTTCGAAGTATGTAACCTTATTTCGTTTTTCGGATATGGACGAACATCGAGGTATAGGCAATTTACGTGTTCGGATTACGAACTTCGGAATAACCAACCTTCGGAAATGAACGAACCTTGTCGGAATACAGAACTGTACCCGAAAGTTAGCTGTTAGTTGGGCCCTTTGTGGCCTGCCCCCTGGGCCTTTGAGGGGGGGGTGGGGCTGGTGTACCTTCCAGGAAACCTTCTTTCCCTCCATCCGAGGATATTCACACGTTTGGTCTAAATCTGATTGATGTGGAATGGTGATTATTCTCTTACGGGCCTTATCACAAACTTTTGCGGCCCTCGGGCGGAACGGGGCCACCTGGGGCATTGTCATGATGGAACATTAATCGCACATATGAGGTATCTACACATAAGTGGTTATCACTAACTATTTTGGTTAGAGTAGCGGCCAATATCCAACAGAAGAACTTACTTACTTGACTTTGACTCTAATATGTGACCTTTGACCCCCAAATGAACATTGAGGTCCCTGTTTAGCATCTACACCCAAGTTTTTGGTTACAAATGGTCTTGTGGTGAGAAAGTTACCTAGTTTTGGGCCATTATGGCGCCCTGCCCTGGGCCAGGGGGGCCTTGGGTACCTTTCACGAACCCTCTTTTCCCTCCCCCTGAGGATCATTTCCACCAGTTTGGTCTAAATACATTGACGTGATGTGATGTGAATTATTCCATGGGACCTATCACAAAACGTTTTGCCCCCTTTGGGGGGCAATGGGCCACCCTGGGCATTGTCCATGAGAGAACATAATTCAGAATATAGAGGTAATCTTACAACAAGTGCTTAATAAATATTCTGGGATCTTAGAGATGGAGATGTTTTTGAAAACTACCTCTTGGCTTCACCAATAGGGCCCTGCCCCTGGGCCCCCGGGGGGCCAGGTGTACCAGTTGAGGACCTTGATTCCCCACCCCTAAGATTCTTCTGCCAAGTTTGCGGCAAAATCAATCATGCATTTGAAGAAGAAGTGAAAATGTGGTTTAAGTTTAGCCGGACGAACGACGCCGACTGGGACGACGGACAAAAGCGATCGCAATAGGCTATATGAGTTTGGCTCAGGTGAGCTAAAAAAGCAATAAAGAATAAAAGAAAAAAAGATCAACTAAAGATTACTAAGAATAAAAGAAAAAGAAATGAGAAAAGAGTGGAATGAAAGAAAAAATTATGAACGATAAAATAGACGATAACAGAAAAAAAAGATTAATGAATGAAAAAGGAAAGGAAACAGGATAGAAGATAAATTGTAAGAAAATAACAAGAAATCAACGAATGAAGAAAAACTTAATAAAAGAAAGAAAGAAAATTATTAAAACACTTTATATCTCTTTATTCTGATCTGTATTTCGTAGATCAGGCAAAATGTGACTCATGCATGGAAAAAGTATTCTTTATCAATTTGAAATTGTTTTCTCTTTGTTTTTTGTGAAATTTTAGCTTTCCGTTGACTCGTAGTTTATGATTTTGTGTTTAAACTTTGGGAGGCGTGTTCATAGTGACAATAACAATTGAAAATATTAATTTTTTTAATGTTCTCATAATGTTTTTTTTATTACTTTTTAAAGTCCTATTAAGGACTAGATTTGCGATTGTGTAAGCAGTCGGTTAATTAATGCTGGTAACAAGTTGCGGTTCTTCCTCATAACATGACAAAGTAGTGTGATTGAACGCTGCGTTGTGGTCTTTGGTCTTGGTCTCGGAAAGTGCTGGTCTTGGTCTCGGACTTTGGTCTTGGTCTCGGAGCCTTCTTTTCTTTGGTCTTGATCTTGGTTCTCGTTTGTGTCTGGTATTGAGTCTTGGTCTCGGTATGGCTTGGTCTTGATCAACACTGGTCCACAGAGAATAACAGGGGTCCACATAGAATAACGGGGTAGTTACACCGGGGTCTAGTAATGAATCGGGCGATAGTTAACAACTGCGGCGGTCCACATTAGAATAACAGCTATTAACCACGGGGGTCCAAATAGTCAATAACACAAGGGGTCACGTAGATTAAGCGTTTGCTCTGATTATTATACTGGGTGACACCGGCGTGTTCGTCGCGTCGACATACCCCAAGAATAATTATTTGTGTTTTTACTTCAACCTGATGAAAGTTATTCTACGTGAGACATGTAGGTTTTATTCACTGACACGCGGGCGTCCTCACCGTTATCTGTTGAATTCTGGTATGCTGGCGGGTTCGACGACGAAAATGGGCGATTACACTAAAACTGATAGTCGATATATGAATGTCGGAGCAATGAAACATGGCAATATGCAAGAGTACCGCGCTAGACGTTATACTATATAGTAAATGATTTATATCTTTTTGGTATGACATGTATACTGCTATTGCATGCGCCGTACGGGTCGGTAAGGCGCGACATGACGTATTGGAACGTCACCAGCTTTGGCTGTACTCATGTTATTAATGTCGGTCAACATTCGTTATTTTGTTCGCGTTATTTATGTGGCTGAATAGTTCCTACGTTCTATCCTTCAACCATTGGGCATCACGCACGATCGATCAAACAACCTAATTTACATAATTGATTGATCCAATCTGTTTAGCTCTTCCTTCCAGTCACATACCACACGGACACGGCACGCGTTTCATTATTTGATATTAGTATGCCAAATCATTATCAGAAGGGTCAAGGACTATCGCAATCACTGCACAAGTCAAACAACTTTTTGGGCAGTATGTAGCTGCGTACATGCACGAGGTTGCGTAGATAGGCCAGTGCAGTATGTATGCGAAAAGTTGCGGGGAACTGTCGCGTGTGATTTTTAAGTTCATGGGAGAATCGTCCCGAATTTTTCTTGGGCGAACCAGCGTGGAATGTATAGTGATCGAAGTTTGCCCAGTCTCATAGCCGTTTTTCTTGCCATTTATCGGGAGCGAAGCAATGCAATTGTGGTTGATCATGCGCAAAATCATCTACTAGCATCTCTGGCTTGCAATAAAGTATGCATAAAATTATTACTTGTTGAGGCAGGTGGACAGTCAACTCAGCCCGGGTATTTATCTTTGGAAATACGATTATGGACGAACTTTATCAAAGCGGGATTGGCAATCGTACACAACCGAGGAGTGCGGCATATGCCGACACTATTTTTATTCGGAAAGAGCTCTTCAGGAATTTCAT
>JZLH01S0609387.1:0-11406 GCA_001188425.1 Eucidaris tribuloides | reverse complement strand
CCCGGGGGCCCCAGGGGGCAGGGCCCATAAGGGCCCAAACTAGGTAACTCTCTAACCACAAGCCCATTTGTAACCAAACTTGGGTGGTAGATACGTAACAGGGACCTCAATGTATTTGGGGGTCAAGGTCACATAAGTAGGTCAAAAGGTCAAATGTTAAGATACTAGTGCGTGCCTTGTTTTTATAAAAACGGATGTTAGAATTTAATTTAACTTGGCAAAATCAGCTATATGGCAAGGGGATGCAAAGTTTTTCAACTGGTTCATTTGGCTACGTTGGTGCCTAGATATAAGGCTCCAAGGGCCAAAACTTTATGTATAACTGATGTTTTTTCTATGGGTACCATAGAGAGTTTGCAAGACCTCAGGTGAGCGTCATGCCCCCTGGGGCTCTTGTTTTAAAATTAATTAATGAAAATCTCGGGGTGACCCCCGAGATTTCTCGGGGTACCCCGCTTTTTGACTATATTTTACATTATAGCATCCAAAGGGTTAATAATGTGTTAAGGTTATCCGAGTTATACCTCATCAGAAAGAGCAGACTCTGCTCATTAATTAATTATGCTATTATATTTATGCATGCAATCAAATTTTTTGATCTAAATTGGTGAATGAACGCCCCAAGTATGCAATTTTGGGGTCTAGATACTGTTTGTAGTATTCAAAATTACAGACCTGCTAACCATCCCAATTTTGTGTCCCTATTTTGGGCAAAAGAAAACATACTTTTTACCCATAATTTGGGCTGTGTCCCTATTTTTCAAATTTTCAAACCAATCGTCCTTTTTCTAGGTTCAGGTTTGGCAAACTATGAAATCAATTTCTTAATTATTTTATTATTTTTTTAATTTCTGATGTATTTCCTTTTTATTAACTTTTTTGTTTTTTCAATGAAGTTTGTCAGCTACATTGATCATAAACATCATATGATTAATTGATTTTAAGTAATAAAAGCAAAATAATCATACATTTATGAATTTTGATGTTTGATCAGTTTTGTGTGTGTGTGTGTGTATGTGTGTCTCTGTGTCTGTGTGTGTGTGTGTTGTGTGTGTGTGTGGTGTGTGTGGTGTGTGTGTGTGTGTGTGTGTGTGTGTGTGTGTGTGTGTGTGTGTGTGTGTGTGTGTGTGTGTGTGTGTGTGTGTGTGTGTGTGTGTGTGTGTGTGTGTGTGTGTGTGTGTGTGTGTGTGTGTGTGTGTGTGTGTGTGTGTGTGTGTGTATGTGTATTATCTTATGTAGGGCAACTAATGGATTATGGAGAACAATAGGCCTATTAGCCTTTTTAACCTTTCCGCTACTTCTTGTCGATAGAAACAAACAAATAGTCGAGTACAAAGAAACCCACAGATTAATGAGTTGAAAGGTAATATCTTTATTTAGTCTACTCTATCTATCTATCTATCTATCTATCTATCTATCTATCTATCTATTTATCTATCTATCTATCTGGTTATATATAAATTGTGTGTGTGACATGCAAGTGCAAAATCATGAATAGCATTGGTACTGTGTGCCAGGGCATTGCAAATTTGGTCTCAAAAGATGCGCAAGATGTGAAAAAAGTAACAAATTATCATGAAAAATGTTGAGGCCCCTCCCCCCCCCAAAAAAAAAAGATTAAAACATTATACGGGATCAGCCTGTAAGTCCTGTGACCAAAGTCTAGGAAAAAAATGTTTGAAAGTGGTTTCAGGTTCCCTGATGGATTTTGAACATTTTTGACTTGGGCTGTCCGCTTCAAAGTTCTGGACATTTTGGGTAGGGGCCAAAAAGTAAAGTTGTCCTAATTGTATCGATATGCATATCAAGTTAGACGTCTATGCACAAGTATTCCAAAGAATATAATTTGTCATGCGTCTGACCTCAAATCAGGGAACTACAGCCCCCAAAATCAAAAGATCAACACACTTCCTTGTCATGTCAAAATGGTCCAATAGTCCAGCGGCTAAGCTCCATTTTTTGGCCGAATTGTGCACTTTTTGATAAAAGCAACAAACTTTCCATATGTTTAGTACACGGCAAAATATTAGATTTAAAAGGGGGAGGTGTGTCCAATTAAACCCCTGGGGACCACAAGAGGTCAATGAACTTTTTTGCTGAAATTACTATGTGGGTTGAACAAATTGACGATAGATTTTCAAGGAAACCTTTTACCGCGAAAATGATTTCATATTAAAGGCAGTGGATCTCATTTGCAAACATCCCCACAGACCAGGAAAAGGTAACCCATGCCCTTAGGCTATTGATGAAGGGCATGTGTGTGAAATCTGGAAGTCAGTAATTACCTAGAATTTCAAAAATGCGAAAGAAAAACAATAGCCATCAGAGTCTAACGGTCACTCACTACAGTTCCACTAAAACTGAGTTTCCAGCTTCTATATTTTGCTAAAGGTTCCCAGATGGTATTTTCTTCTTAATGCTATTGTATTTACACAATGTTAGTTTTTAGGCATGCAAAAGAGATCCCCTGCCTTTAAAGATAATTAACATTTCTACAAGTTGAAACTACATTTAATCGGATATGACGCAATTTTTGTGGTGGTTTTGGGTCAAAAACACCATTGTTAATCAAGTTTTCTGAAACTCTGAATATGCATATATGCATATTTTGCCATTATTTTATAAAATATTGGCTCTGAAGAATTCAAACTTTCCAAAAATCTGTCTTTGAATATTGTCAATATTGTGTACAAATAACAAATTTATTACATTTTGACAACAAAACTTATAATGCTTCAAAGTTCGTGAAGTATTATCAGCCACGACGGCATTTTGCACGCGCACAGTTCAAGCAGGCCAGGTACTATGCAACAATGCGTATTGGGTTTGCACGTTTGCTGCGCCCATTGTGCATATCTCTGTATCAATTGTGGAATAGGTATAATTTATCTATGGACCCTGGTTTACTCTGTTGATATTCATTTGATATTTGCCTTGTTTGTGAATCCAACACAAAATTACAGCACTGCAAACGATAAATGAATAAATTGTAGAGCTGGTAAATTGTGCACTTTTCGATCAAGCATATGACATTTTCCAGGTATGCAGGATATCACATAAGAGTTATTTTCCATCTTGGCCTACATTTTAGATTTGACCCCTGTTGACCCTTAGGGGTCAAAGATCAATTCATTGTAAAATGGTGTATGTGCAGTTGTATTTATAGTCTTGATAGCACCGGTTGAAATGATTTACAATTGATATTCTACATTCTTAGGTCTCGAAACTCTTAACAATCCATTTAATTAAATTTGATAAATGTGATAATGTGCATTCATTCATTCATTCATTCATTCATTCATTCATTCATTCATTCATTCATACATTCATTCATTCATTTATTTAACCAGATAAATACAATATCACAACCAATCAATCATATAATTAATTAAAAAAAGAAATAAATATGGCGTGGAACCACTGAAAAGATGGATGCTTATTCAAATGGGGTCAAATTATACAATTAGAAACGAAGAATGAAATTTACATCCAATCAGTTTTTGGTGGTTGTATATAATAAGATACACTGTAAAATAAATTTCTGAATTCAATACATACATGTACGGTAAAGGCGAACTCTTACACATAAAACACGCGCGCGCACACGCAGGGTCCTGATGAAACTTTTAGATACATTAGTAAAGTCAAATCGTAATTGGATTAACAATAATGAGTTTGAAAATAACTAATGACTAATAATTCTAGTGGTATTTTTTTTACAAAGTTTTAAAATCTAGTTAATGATAAGATGCATGGTTTTGATATATGATGGTAAGTATTGTTTTATTTCTTTATGCCAACATGATACATGTAAGAATTGTGATGCAGATGTAGATTTTACGATTGGACAATGACAATGATGTTGCTGACGGGTAAAGTATGGGTGTCCATTGGAATTAACTGTAAATATGTTACATTATTTTTCAGGGAGAGTTTTAATCTGTACAAAATTTATAAAAATCAATGTATTTAAAGTGATTAATTTTTAAAAAATGTAGTTTCAATGTCCTTTCATTGCTTTTTTTTTAGAAAAAAAAATATAAAGTTTCAACAAATGGAATCTGTGTGTTTTACCCCAAATGTAATCACAAAAATTCACGTGAATTAGGACAAAACTATTATAAGCCATAAGTTAAACATTTTAATCCCAATTTTTTGAGACAGATTTACAAATTTCCTTCACGTGACTACTCCAGTTTAGGAATTCATTAAATGCAGTACCAAGAAATTTTATATTTGTTACCGAGATATTTCTGAGCCATCATTTTAAATTTGAACCCTTTTGTTCCTTGTTCAGGAAAATATTTGTTGAAAGATTTAGAATTTATTAGATTTAAACCATGTGTATATGAATTTAATTTCTTCGTGAATGATGATATTAGAATATGGATATTTTGATTGGAATATGGTCACACATGTATCAACAGCAAACAGGGAAAAACGGCCAGATTTGAAGAATTTATAATATCAAGCAAGGATATTGACATTTTATGTTGATATTGGTTAGCAGTTTTCCAATGAAATGAGGTAAAAGTGCAGCCGCTCAGGTAACAGTTTGACACGCATTTTAATGAAAGCTAAGAACTTACTGGGGTCTTTTATGGGATAACAATTAATATCTGATAAGGATGCAATATATTAATTACTTGGATTTGACCTCTGATGAATTCAAGACGTTGATGACCTTCAAATTAATTGTACTGTAAAATCTAATTGTAAATGTGCAAAATCAAAATCATTGGAGCATTATAGTTGTTTAGGCGTCCTTATATTCTTGAAAACTAATAACAATAATCTGGGTAAATATGATAATGTGTCAAATGCGACCACAGGTTAAACGTCAATGAAATAGTTTTCATGTAACAAGAGAATATAATTTCTCTCTCTAATTATTCTATGATTAATATTATTAAAGGTGAAAAATAATTGCTGGTACTAATCACTGGCTGGAAATAAAAAGCCATCCCCAAAATATGGCAAAACCCTTGAATACGCTTATCAATTTCCATTTGGAAAGTGTGGACAGAAAGTTGTATCGTATTCTATGACTCCTCTAATCTCTACCACTATTGCTGCTGCTGCTACTACTACTACTACTACTACTACTACTACTACTACTACTACTACTACTACTACTATTACTATTACTACTACTATTACTCACTACTTCTTCTGCTGCTACTATACAGCAAAGAAATTCAAGAATGGAAGGCACAATCAACCAAGAACACAACAACCAATAAAACCTAACATTAATCTTTACACGAATTTTCCCTTACATTCATGTATTTACATTTACAAAGCTAGTACGTAGTCAATTTGGTTCGAGGATTGTTTCCAGGAACATGTCAAATTATTTCAGAATATGAGACTCAAATGACATTTCTGTAACAATTATCGTTTTGTTTTATACACTCGAAAAACTGAAATGCTATCTCCACATTTTAAAGGGCATACGAGTGACCACACTTTCTGCGTGTTGTATTTAACCTTTAGCCTGCTGGATCAGACACTACAAATGTTGAATCCTGCTCGTGGAACATCTAGAATGTGTTGTAAAGTGTGGTCACTCCTCGGCCTTTTAAATGATGTAATAACATTTCCATTTTTAGAGCGTATTACGAGTATTCCGAAGATAGAGTTGATGCATTACTGGGAATACTTTGGTTTGATGGTTGTAATATTTGCAGTAACCGACGGCAGAATCTCATTTAAAGACACTGTATAACAATGTTTCCAGTTTAAAAAATCTGAGCTACATAATTTTCCATGCTACCAATGTCTCTAATACGATCTAAAAATGAAGCCCTGAAAAAATTGCAGTTTAAAACGATCATTTAGTGCTTTAAAAAAGTGAAAATCATTGAGAGACCATTCCAGCTTTCCCCCATAGACTGTTGTGTTGCAGAATTTCCTATCGCCCGATAGGAAATTCATGCGCCAATTTGTATCTGTTCATATTGCACTAGTGACAGCATAAATGTCCAAACTTTGTTATTCTAGGGTGTTTATTTGTCCATTCAAACACTGTCAGATATGTCAGATTGCAAAGTTCAACAATTTTTTAAATGGGTATCCACAGTGTTATATAGCGTCTTTTATGTAGTCAATTCTACATCGGCGTGTTCAGTTTCCTGTCCCATGTAACATGTAAAAAGAGAAAATAAAGGGAGAAACTGCACGTGATAGCAGGTTGGGAATAAACATGTTCAAGGAAATGCACTGTCGCAGCCATGATATATTGAAATAATTACTATAATATAATAATAGTATAATAACAAGTATATTGTGATCGAGCTTATGATAACATTTACATGAAGATGAATTAGGTAATGAAAGTGAAGAAATAAAGAGCAACTGACTTATATTTCACGTCTTGTATTCGGTTCAGGGCCAGTCATTTCTCTCTCACCTAATTCATATTTTCTGGAGGTCATACGTAGCCGTGTTCCAATTGCATTATATTTTCTTTACTTTTTGTATTCTTCATTCATAATTCAGAAAGTTAACACTCAATAGAGAATTATACACTTTATGAGTGCATATTCTCGGAATGATAAATCTACAAAGTTTGGATCATTGTATATTGTCTATCAGTTTCAAGATAAACATGTCTTTTAGAGTTTTCATCTCACACGTTAAGAGACCATTTTCAGGGCTGTATCGACATACTGTACCGTATTTGAGGCAATTACAGAGTTAGGTGCACGTGTCTTGTCTCCAATGACTATGATTTTCAATCTTTGGGTAGTACACATACATTCTCATTTTTGTTTTATTACTTCAGTAGTTGTTTGAGTGGTTTGTATAGCCATCATCCACTTCCAAGATAATTTGCAATAACAAAACATAACGTGAAGAAATAGTATAATCTCACAAATTTAGTTTTGTCAGGCATTATTTTTGTCACGCTATACACGCAACAGTCTCCAGGCAGAAATGTATATGGGCAATTCGATGATTAGTTACCTTACACTTTATGACAAACTTTACTCAACATTTGGCTCTTACATGAATATGCTTTGATATTATTTTTCTGTTTTGGTACTGTCAGTTCTCTAGACTGGCACCTACTTCACAACATCAAGCAAAATCATCAGACATGTTTCAGTGGGTAATAACAAGAACTTTAATTATGGTTAGTTACGTTACATAAAAAGGACATGAAAAAAAAATGACAAGTCTTTGTCCTCAAAGTTTCCTCAACCTGTTTTCAATTGCAACAAACTGTGGTATTCAGGCTATTTCTGGTGTCTTGATAAGACATTTAATATATAACTTAATGATAAAAATCTTTTCATTTTTAACTATAACATCAAAATCATGGTTAGTTACGTTACGGTTACACACTGTAGTTACATTTTGTCCATCCACACAAATTCTCGTTTATTCATGTCTTTTTCAGATTTAGTATGCATATGTGGGACTTTATCACTTTTAAAACAATGAGAAGAGGCTATTGGCATGGAAAAAAACTGCAGAATAAATGATAATTTTTCATAAAACTGAGATTTAGTCACACTAGTCCCACATGTGGTATTTCATGTATGGTTCTGATTCTCCTAGAGGGTGCTGTTGAAGACGCAAATGTAGAGTAGAAATGATGTCCCCCATTGTTTCTTCATGATTCATACCCATTCAAACCATTAAAATGTAATACGATTCGAGATAGAGCAATTTATATAATTTGTGATTTGTCCAATAATTCATGGAAATGCCCATATCATAATTCATACATAGAAGGCCTATAAGAAATGCAAGACAATGCTAGATTTCTATCATGTTTATATGATAAAAATACTTTTTTTGGGGGGGGGTCCATAAAGATCCCCATGGATTACGTTTCACTACCATGTACACATTTCTTCTCGCTAATTCAATGCTCTGGGCCTTAGTTCAATTGATTCCAACTAATTACTCGTAAACATGGTAAACTGGTGGTTAAATATTTACCTTTCGCATTTAGCATGATATATGCATCTTATCTTGGATTTTAATTTATGCTATAAAAAACTGGCTGGTTACATTTTATATTTTGCAAGTTTGAATAATCATGTTTATTTTTAAGGTAAAATGTGGCTTATTATTCAAATAATATCAATAAATTTAGCAGTATGCTGCATCAAATTTCTTTTCTCCTTGAATGTATATAAGGGTGGTTTTCTCTAGAAGTAAGATCTAAGGTTAATTGATCCATTATCCGTTACCGAAGCTCACATTATCACTGTATTTTCGTTTTGTTCTAAGAAATCAATTTGATTTAGTGCATCATCCTTGTAAACAAAAATCCATTCAGTCATTTTTGCATATTTATTCCAATAGAAATGTGATGTGTATATCTCGCACCACAAAAACATCAAAAAGCCCTACAAATAATTTCTTATTATAAACATCTGAGAAGACTAGTTTCTGTACACGTATCACGTGTTATATCACTCGCGTTACTCGCCTATTCGCCAAACGCATCTCTAACAGGGTGGAAGATTTACAGATGAAATAAATTATGTATCAATTAATCACACAAAATTAATGTTGATAAATAATTTCTGTTCCAGAATCGATGCAGAGATAGGCACAATGGGCTCTTCAAACGTCCAAACTCAATACGCATTATTGCATAGTTACTGGCCTGTGTATACACAAAATGCCATTGTAGCTTTCCATAAAGTTTGAAATCTTTGGGGCCCACGATTTTATAAATAATGGTGATTATGCTAATTTAAATTTAAGAAAAAATATTTAAAAAAAATTATGTTTTTGACCCAAATTTGCCATAAAAATCACCACATAGGCAATTAAATGTGGTTTCATCTTGTAGAAAATTTAATCTTCTTTAATATGAACCCATATTCATGGTAAAAGAAGATTTTCTCAAATATTTATGTTCAATAATGTCCAACCACCTAAGGAATTTTAGCAAAAAAGTTCATTGACCTCCTGTGGGGTAATTGGACTTGCCTCCCCTTTTAAATTTAATCATTTGACTTGTACTAAACATATAGAAAGTTTGGTGCTTTTATCAAAAGTGCACAATTTTTCAGCTTAGCCGCTCTACTATTTAACAGATATCAGTTTGTGTCTAATGGAAATAATGCATATAGATATTAAAGGTAAATGACATGATTGGGGGTAGTCCTCAACTTGGGCTGAAACTATGCAAGGATTCCCCTGTGAAAATCTAGTAGTCAAACGTTGACTCATTCTAAAATAAACAATGTCTATATCACTCGTAGCACGGAAACCTGCCGTTGTTGTTGGAAGTCAGTTGTACAAAAAATAAATTATGTATTTATGTGCAGGTATTATGTGTGCATAAAGAAGGATACATTGTTATAAATAGAAATGCATTGTACTATACAAGAAGTTGAGTCAGTGAAATTTATTTTGGAGTCCAAATAAGTACGCATTTCGCATGGAAACAACATATTAACTCTGTATATAACTCCCTAAAAATGAAAAAAAAAAAATGGAGTGTAATTGAGCATTACGAAATGAACCGCCGAAGGCCTAAAATACTGAGTGTATAAAGTGAAAATGTTTATGCAAATGAAATTTGGATGATTACTGCAATAATGATCTGTGAAGGTTGTAACACATCGCGTTATACAGTGCGTCCCAGAAAAAAGGAAACCGAGATTGATGAAGATATTTTTATATCTCAATAACAAATATGAAAAGAAAATCGTACATGGTTGGAAAGTATATTTTCTCTTCTTTAATTTGATACCAGTCACAGGGATTCCCATTCACGCATGGCTGAACAAAGACAATAAGAACGGACACAGTCATGAAATCATTTGCACGAGCAAATTTGAAATTCAAACTGTCATGCTTGAATGTATTTAGAATATCTTCGACATTGAAGGACATCATTGAAAAGTCGATTTCATTTTCTTTGATATGATACCACAATTGTAAAAAAATAAGCGATGTATCAGTATGAAAAGACAATTTGAAAAGATGCTTGTTTTGGCAGCCAGCAACCAAGAAATTACCTTTCGAACATGACTATTGCTGTGTCAGAGCAAGATATTGTGTGAAGTCAACCGTGCGTGAACCTTATTGTTCAGCTCGCTTCCAGTTCCTCAAAATGGATTCATTCTAAATATCACGCTAAAATAGGCATGTTTTAATTCTACTTGTTCTCCGGCATACATTATTCATTTTATACACATGAGGTGTCAGATTAAAGAAAAAATTATGAATTTTCATGTCATGCTTTTGTTTTTGTTTATTTTTTAAATTACATTTACTACCATGAAAATGCACTCAAAGATGGAATTTTGCTATCACCAATATCCATTGTTTTAATTCAATAATGCCTGAACGGTAAATTATAAGTTATGTATCAAATGAAAGAAGAGGAACAGAGCTTCACAATAATAATAACTAATTCATTGAAGAAATTATTCATTATGATAAGAATATTTTTGCCATGAAATCCGGTTTCCTTTTTTCTGGGACACACTGTATATCACGTGATAACGTGATAATGAACACTAATTTTCGTAACCATCCGACCTGGTAACCTCCCTTGATTTCTGTTTCTGGATCCCCCTGGTACTTTATCAAACCTGTTATTTGTTTTTTATCCGTTTAGGCTGCATCTTGTTATTCATAATTTTCTGAAATAGATGCTGCAATGTGAAACCCCCCATAATCCTGGTTTTGGTGTTTCTCGGATTCATTCACACGGTTGTTATGAACAACATGATCTTTGTGGGCTTCCTCTGGCTGCAATATCCGGTATGAAGACAGTTCAAAGAGGGAGAGGGGAGGAGAAGGGTGGTATAGTAAGACTACTTCTCAAGGTAGGCATGAATACCCCCGGGGGCGGGTCACTCTCCACACGGCCTGCTACGCACCCGCGTCCAGAAAAAGCGTCGAAAAGGGTTCCTTTTCCAGCCCTCGGGCGTCGTCGACGTCTTTTGGAAAAAAAGTAGCTTTTTCAGCACCGTTCGCTGGCAATCGCCACTTAGGGTAACCTATTCTCACATGTCACGCCATTAGGGTTACTAATATGGTTATGTAGATTACGCCATTTAGGGGTGCAATTTTTTGTGTGGATCTAATACCATCTCCAAAATGAACGTTTGATAATTAGGAGAATTATTTATGAATTGTTAAGTGAACCTCTTCGGGTGGCGCAATGTACAATAATGTTTTAGATGAGGACACTTGGGTGGGGTATGAAATTAGTTGATTTCACTGTTTACGCCACTTAGGGTATCAAATTGGTGGATTCCCTGTTCACGCCACTTAAAGTATCAGAATGAGTGGATTTCCTGGGAGTCACGCCACTTAGGGTAGCTTTTCTGATGTGTTGCGCTATTTAGGGTTGCAGATTTGGTTATGTAGGTTACGCCGTTTAGGGTGCGATTTTCTGAGGTTGTTGGACACGGGTGG
>JZLH01S0609384.1:38028-49827 GCA_001188425.1 Eucidaris tribuloides | reverse complement strand
ATATGTTGGGGTGAGGAGAGAGACTGATATACTGCAGTCTCAAACAGAGCTTACTTAGAGCTTATGTGTGCATGTACTTCAGTGACTGCACTGAACAAATGTACAAGTGAGAGCAGGGTTATGCTAACTGCCAATAGCAGTTGCAGAATAAAATTTTGAATTTGTGACAGTACTTTCAGAAAAGGTAACAGCAAGGGAAAGAGGAAGTTGAAATTGATAAGATTTTGCCATTTTAGGTCTCACAATGAATATATACATGTAAACCCCCTTTCTTCTATGGAAAAGAATTTTCCAACATTTCCAAAGTCGTGGAGCTGTATCTGTACAAGCTTCTGGTGTTCAAGCATGTCAAATGGAGGGAAGTCACCATTTGGAAAACAACTTTGTTTTATGATTGAAAATAATATGTTTATGTTCTGAACATACTGTACTAAAGTAAATATCTTAATTCTTAAAGTTTACTGTTTTTAGTGGAAAAAGCTGAATCAGGACCCAACAGTGATGGTCGAGAATCTGTATGGCAGACGGAACCAAATCACTGCACAATCTAAATTACTGCCAAATTTGTCTTAACAGCCACCTCTCTACAGCAGCCAACTTGTCTGTAGTGGCCACTGAAGTGATTCCCTGGAGACAAATTAAATGTTTGAAAACCTGTCTATAGCAGCCACCTGTCTACAAAGGCCACATTTTTCATTTCTCTTGTGTGGCCAGTATAGGCAGCTTTAACTCAGCTTGCTGGCACAAGCCCTTGTCAGTGGCGGTGCACAAACCAGGGTCTGAACAATTTGTGCTGTAGAATGGTACTCCATTGATCCTCATAGCTGCTCCCAAAGTGACACAAGCAGAAGATGACCAAATTGTCTTGGTTCAAGTCAGTGTGAACTGTTGTGTAAGTGTCAAAATAGAGTCTGTACCTGCAGACTAGGTTTCTCTCTATTTGATTTTAATCTGCCAACCCAGATCATTATTCCTCAGGTTTTTTTTTCCACACCAGGTGCGATATTGACCCCATCCTTGATGAAATTGTCCGCAAAGAGCCCCTGGTGACGGCCAACAGGACAGAGCAGGTCAGGCAGCTGATTGAGAGACTACAGGAGAAACTAGGCAAGCCAGATGACCACAAATTCTTCCTGTTCAAGGTGTGTAGTCCATGGTCAATCAGTCATTGTACACAAAATTTCAGCAATACACAATATTTGACATTGAAGGGAAATAGAAAGACTGGAAATGGGTCTGTTCACATAGTTGGGGAACAAAATGTGACATTTTATAATTCAAGCATTGTAGTTTTAAAACTATGACTTGCAAGATTATGCCATTTTATATGAATATACATGGTGTCTTGAGGAAGCGTCTGAAGAACACAGACACATTGTTCTGTCATGCATTTTAAAAATATTTACGAAAACATGTTGTGGATGTAACAGGACACTGGTGTCCCATGTTACATCCACAACAACCTTTTTTGAGATATACCAATGCATCTATGATATCTTCCATAGCTAAAACCTACATGATTACAGTATGTTATGGTTACAGTTCAATGAAGCAAAACTTTGAACGAAAAAATATTACCTTCCCTGAGTTTCTGATAAATATTGTGGATGTAACGGTTTCCGCGAAATGTCACAAAGGGTTACATCCACAACATTACAGTGTTATATCCACAACTTTCATCAGAAACTCTGGAAGTCAGTATTCTGTCATTCCAGTTTTTGTTGCATTGATTTAACTTCAGAGCCCATAGTAACCAGGCAAGTATTTATCATCGAGAGAATTACATATGTGCAGTTACATCTCAAAATAAGATGTTGTGGATGTAACATGGACGTGGTGTCCAGTTACATCCACAATGCCAGTTTTACATAATTATTTTCAAAATGCATCATGGATGAATATGTTTGTGATTCTCAGATGTGTTTTAATGGCACCTAAGATACCATGACCTAGTTAAAAGTAACTAAATATATGCTATTCTTAAATTACAGGAGATTAAAGACGAAATGCCCCAAACGTTACCCAGTTTCGTGAACTGACCCAAATACTAGTCATCAATTTAGGACACTCCCAGAAATAAGTTTACTGTTTTTAAAAGTTTCTGCTGTCAACATTTCATAGTCATACATTTCCTCTCTTTGTGTTATCAGAAATGCTGTGATGGTGAAATTTATTATGTAGCTTTCTTTGCAATGAATTTCTATCACAGCCAGAGATTAATTCAATACTGATAAATTGATGCTTGTTTCTCCTCAAGTAAAACAAATTCAAGACAATCCTTCCAGCCCGGATATACACTCTGTTTTCAACTCATTTGGTTCTCAAGGCATTTGTGACAGTTTCCAATCATGTCATTGCCTTTTAAAGAATTTGCTGCAAGCAATCTGAATAAACTATATCATAGTGTGCAATTATATGTTCAGGACTCTCACGATATGACAAAGACATTTGTTTCTATCCTTTGCTTTGACAGGTATTAAGAGCACACATTCTCCCTCTGACAAATGTAGCCTTCAACAAGTCGGGATCCAGCTTCATCACAGGCAGCTATGACCGGACCTGCAAGGTGTGGGACACGGCCTCGGGGGAGGAACTCCACACCTTGGAAGGGCATAGGAATGTGGTCTATGCCATCGCATTCAACAATCCATATGGGTGAGTAACAACATGATTTTGTCATGTGCCTGTATGAAGGCTCAGAGTCAAGTGGCAGGTTCCCTTTTGAAGAGGATCTGTGGTGAAACTGATTTTCACTATAGTTGTAAATACAAAGAATTTATTTTTTATTTTTATTTTTTTGTGAGGGGAGGGGGGTGATAAATTTGGTGAGATTGTGAATGAAATCTTATATATTTATATATTTTTTAAAAACTTTATTATTAGTTTTATCCAATTTGATGTTGGTGTTATTGTACAATCAAATCATTCTTTCATTACACTTACAATTTAATAGTGGATGTAACCAGAAATATACTTTGGTACACTCCTTTTAAATGAGACTGTATAGAAATTAAAATTCCAGGAGAACTTGTACCACTTATTGCAGTGGGAGCAAACTGAATAAGTCCTGACCCAAATTTAACTTTCTTTTGTTGAAACAAATTTGGTAATGAGGTAGAGGTGCGTGCCTGATAATCAAGGTTTCAAGTTCAATGCCCAGCACTAATGTCTGTCAGCAAGACATTTCATCTTCGCTGCTCCTCTCCACTCATGTGTATAAATGAGTACCTGGTACATGTAGGAATGGAATGAGTGTGCCTATGGTGGCTGCCAATTCTTGAATGATTTCCATTAGGGGTGGACAGCAGGGAAAAAAATTACAGGGGGCTCAGGGCGATTTCCTGGCGAACAGAGCCCCTGTAAGTTGTAAAAAGATCCCCCATTCAATTGCCATAGGGTCCAATATAAAAGAGTATCTAGAATGCACTGAAACAGGAAAAGTAACCCTCACAAAGAAATTCTCAGTTTTGCCTTGATGAACAGGTATCTGATAAAATTGTGTAAAGCACTTAGATATGTATTTCACATTAGGTGCCATGTAAATTGAAACTGTGTATTATTATACATGTATTATTGTTTTATGTCCTAAATTTCCAGAGACAAAATAGCAACAGGTTCCTTTGACAAGACATGCAAGCTGTGGAGCTCTGAGACGGGGAAGTGCTACCACACGTTGAGGGGACACACAGCTGAAATAGTAAGTCTGACTGGTCATTGGTACTACCAAGCAACCCCTACCCCCCCTCCCCCCTCCCCCAACCTAATGACACAAATTAATCATTAATGCCACCCATCCTCCCAAGCTGTTCAATGGTTTCACTTTAAAGCCACTGGCTAACATTTACCACAATTAATACATAATCCTCCATGCTCCTGGTGTCTTTGATAAGGTCTTAAAATGAAGTCCTGAAAAAAATTGTATTTCAAAATGATGATTTAGTGCTTTAAAAAGTGAAAATCGTAAGTTGACCTGCCCATTTCCTCCCATGGACTAACTGTGTGTAGATCTAGGCTATTTTATACTTGCCCCGAGTATTAATTGTTTATTCATTCATATCTTGCCAGTGGCAGCATAACTTTCCAAACTTTTGTATTGTAGGGTGTTTATTTGTCCAGTTGAACACTACTTTGTAGCTCAGATGTCAAAGTTCGACAATCTTTTAAATTGAAGCTCCACAATGTAGCCTATGCACTTTAAACTTTTGAGCTTGTGTTCAATTGTGGGGGGGGGGGGGGTGGGGGGGACATTGGTACTACCAATCAAAAATCCTCCCAACCTAATGACACAAATTAACTTTTAACGCCACCCATCCTCCAAAACTGTTTCATTTTTTTCACTTTAAACTTTGATCCTGTGTTCAATTGGGGGGAACTATAGCTTCAGAGGCTTAGGTTCAACTTCGTATGGCAGACAAAGTTTGATATGACCACTAATTGATTAGTAAGTAATCCAAAACTAAAAATTTACTGGTTGTAATTTGACACTGCTATTTCTATTTTGTTAGTAGTTTCATTGTGTATCAGTTTTGTATCTATCTCTAACGATCATTGAAATTTTGGGCCCCTATCGCTTGAAGGCAGCCGTATGTTTTGTCTTCTGAACAGTTTATACTTCTGAGATACTGTAAAAGTGTACATTTTCACACAATTAATGTTTGAGCTTGCAGACTTTGGTGAAATTTTGCGTAGAGATCAAGCAACCACACAAGGCACACCATTGTCTTAGCAGCTAGCCACGCATGCACACACTGTCCCAACACGAAACGAAGCAGTTGGAAATGCAAAAACTAAACGATTAGCTCTGCAAGAATATGTGCATGTTTCTATTTTTGTGATAGCATTGGTGAGTAGTAGTAGTAGTAATCCAGGTTTTAAATCTGGTTTAGTCCCCGAACTACGGGGGTGGCCGGATTCACCTCGCACTCACAGAAATCACCCTCACCCCCTCCCTCCACTTTACTCTATTCGGCGCATCCTCCTCCCTCAACCCAACTCTCCTACTCTCCTCCACCACCTGAGCATGAAGATTTCCACTCCACAAAATATTCTACATTTATAGTATGAGGTTTTGTCACCTCAGCAGCGATATGTTACACACTGTTAAATTTCTTTTCTGCTTCACTTAATTGACAGGTGTGCTTAGCCTTTAACCCTCAGAGTACCATCATAGCCACGGGCAGCATGGACACCACAGCCAAGTTATGGGACATCAAGACAGGGGCAGAAGACTGCACACTATCAGTAAGTGAATTCATTATTTGTAGTTAATCATTGATGTAAAATGTAAAGCAGGGCTTCACACCAAATATGTTGAGTTTTTTTAAAGCTTTTTGGACATGTTTTGCTCATTTCATGATCAAAATTTTACTTGCCTAAGTGGGCTAATATTAATAAATTTGTAACATTTTGAGTTTTTACTTGCCCGACATGAAATCTTGCTTGCCCTGGGCAAGCGGGCAAGTGCTTGCATTGAGTCTGTGTAGAGGGGAACAGCATGATAGCAGATCATTCCTCACTTGGGGCTTCTAGAATGAAGCATCTGCTACAACTATAGAGTACCAAAACCATGTTTCAGAAATTGCTCAAAAGCCAGCAAAACAAACAGAAAATTAGGTTTCTTTCCACCTTTGCATTATCACAATATTGCATCACACTGATAATATTCACCAAAATGAATATTAATGTGGATTCTCGTTTTGCCCCAGGGTCACTTCCGCCGAAATCATCTCGTTGTCCTTCAACACGACATGATGATAAGGTCATATACACGGTTCCTTTTGACACAGTTCCGTCTCAGTCTGGGATGTCCAACAAACTTGGGAGGTTAGTGATGCATGATGATGAATGGTCATGATGGTCATGATGGTGATTGTGATGGTGATGGTAGTGATGGTGATGATGGTGGATTGTGGTGTTGATGTGATTGGTGGTGTTGGTGGTGTGATGGTGATGGTGATGATGATGATGCTGATAGAAGCTGCTGATCGGTGGTGGCTTGGTGGTGATGATGATGATGATGATGATGGTGGTGATGGCGATGGTGATGGTGGTGGTGATGGTGATGATCATGGTGGTGTGATGGGCGATGGGTGATGGTGGTGGTGATAGGTGATGATCATGATCATGGTGGTGGTGATGGTGGTGTGTGTGTGGTGGTGGTGATGGTGATGGTGGATGGGTGATGGTGAATGATGATGCTGATGATGCATCGCTCTTCGCTTGTGGTGTGGTGTGGCGGGCTGTATGGTGGTGGTGGGTGGTGAGGTGATGATCAAGTGGTGGGGTGATGGTGATGGTGATGATGCTGCTGGCTGCTGCTTTGAGATGAATGATAGTGATGATTCGATGTGATGGTGATGGGGTGTGGATGTGATGATCAATGGTATGGTGATGGTGATGGTGATTGATGCTGCTCGCTGTCTGCTGATGATATGATAGGATGGATGATGGTGATCGTGGGTGATGGTGGCTGGTTGATGATGTATTGATCATTGGTGGTGGTGATGGTGATTGTGATGATGCTGCTCTGCCTGGCCGTATCTGATGGATAGTGAGATGATGGTGTATGTGAGTGGTCGGTCGATGGTGAGACATGTGGTGGTGATGGTGAATGGTGAGCTGCTGCTGCTGCTTGCTGATGATGGTTCCAGGTGATGCGTCGATGATCATCTCTTCGGGGGGTGATGTGATGTTAAGATGAACGCTGGCTGCCTGTGCTGCTTTGATCGAGATGATAGTGATGATATGGTGATGCTGATGGATGGTTGGGTGAATGTGATGATCATGGTGGTGGTGATGGTGATCGGTTGATACTGCTTGCTCGATAGCTGTCTGCTGATGATGATTAGTGATGATTGATGTCTGGTCTGGCTCGATGGTGTGTAGGTTGATCGTGATGATTCATGGTGGTGGTGATGGTGATGCTCGCTGCTAACTGCTCTGCTAGAGAGTGATGGTGATGCGCTGAGTGATCGCCGATGGTGGTGGTCGATGGTGCAGTGATATCATTGGTGGTCCGGCTTGATGTGTGATTGGGATGATGCCCTGCTGGGTTCTGTGCTGCGATCGATTGATGATATTGATGATGACGATGCTTGCTGCTGATGGGTGTGGTCGATCGTGATGGATCATTGGGGGTCGGTGATGGTGATGATGCTGCTACTGCTGCTGCTGATGATATGGGGGTTTGATCTTGATGGTGATGGGATGATGACTGGGCTGATGATGCTGCCTGCTGATTGGGTGGTGGTGATGGCGATGGTGATGGTGGTGGTGTGTGATGGTGATGATCATGGTGGTGGTGATGGTGATTGTGACGATGCTGGCTGCTGCTGAATGATGATGATGATAGTATGAATGATGGTGATTGGGTGATGGTGGTTGGGTGATGGTTATTGATCATGGTAGTGGTGATGGTGATAGGTGATCTCTGCTGCTGGCTGCTGATGATGATGATAGTGATGATGATGGTGATTGGTGATGGTGGTGGTGATGGTGATGATTCATGGTGGTGGTGATTGTGAATGGTGATGATGCTGCTGCTGCTGCTGATCGATGAATAGTGATGATGATGGTGATGGTGATGGTGGTGGTGATGGTGATTGATCGATGGTGGTGGGTGATGGTGATGGTGATGCTGCTGCTGCTGCTGGCTGATGGTGTGGTGATTGGTGATTGATCATGGTGGTGGATGATGGTGAATGGTGATGATGGCTGCTGCTGCTGCTGATGATGAATGATAGTGATGATGAATGGTGATGCTGGATGTGTGTGGTGAATGGTGAAATTATGCATGGTGGTGGTTGACTGGTTGATGGTGTATGATGCTGCTGCTGCTGCTGCTTGATGATGATAGTGATGATGATGCGCTGCTGATGGTGGTGGTGATGGTGATGATCATTGGTGGTGGTGAATGTGATGAATGCTGCTTACTAGCTGCTGCTGATGATTGATTAGGTGATGCTGAATGGTGATGCTGATTGGTGGTGGTGATGTGTGAATGACATGGTGGTGGTGATGGTGATTGGGTGATGATCTGGCTGCTGCTGCTGCTGATTGTATGATATGATGATGATGATGCTGATGATGCTGCTGCTGATGGTGGTGGTGATGGTGATGATCATGGTGGTGGTGATGGTAATGATGATGCTGCTGCTGATGATCATGATAGTGATGATGATGGTGATGGTGGTGGGGGGTGGGATGGTGGTGTTGGTGTATGGTGGGTGGTGGTGTTGTGGTGATGATGACTGACGATTACTACGACAATGATGATAATGATATTGATATATAGTAATAATTATTACTACTACATATATTTCATTTCAGGAGAATCCACACACTTATTGGACATAGAGGGGAGATCAGCTCAGCGCAGTTCAACTACGACTGCTCTCTAATTGTTACGGGATCAATGGACAAGACATGCAAAATCTGGGACGCCGCCACGGGCAAATGCGTGGGCAATCTGAGGGGGCACGAAGACGAAATCTTAGATGTTGTATTCGACTACACAGGACAGTACATAGCATCAGCATCTGCAGACAGTATGTACATTTGGTTTTGTGTTAAATGGCACAGGGCATGATAAATAGTGATTGTGTGCATTTGTAATCTCTCTTATCCAGGGGACGTAAGTATGAGACTCCACTATCAGACCGGGGGCCTGTTTCATAAAGCTGTTTGTAAAGATACGCATGACTTTATGAATGACTCGGATATGAAGTGCTAAGCAAAATGCCACAAGTTTTTCATATCATTTTAAGAAAGTATGATTAATGATAATTTGATTTTGCCCAAAGATAAAGTCTGCATCGGAATGCTTATTAAGTGGTTGTTAAGAGTATGAATATTAATATATGTTTGCATATTTGAATATTAGCAGATGTGAATTCAATAGTTTAAGAATCACATTTGGCTTGCCATATTTCAAGTCATTCGTAAAGTCATGTGTAACTTATGAACAGCTTTTTGAAACAGGCCCAGGGGACTTTCCCAAAATGTGGACAGTCCCTGCCCCTCAAATGACTGCATATCAAATGGAGATGGTGCTAAATCACCTTAGAAAATGGCCCAAAATTAGTGAGTACCCATAACATCCCTGGCTACTTGAACTTTTTTTTTTGGGAGGGGGTGTTCCTGGGGTTGTACCTGACAGAATCCTTCGATCAGACCTGATAGGTAAACAAGCAAAAAAGAAAAAAACAAGAAAAGGGCCTCTGTTATTGTATCTGACAAAGTCTTTCATGTACCTGATGGGTGACAAGTCGACAAACAAAAATATGTATGGGTGAACTTCAGTCGTGGCAAAATAAATGAATGTACATGTAGTCATAATAATTCTTATACTAATATTCCCTGTACAGAGCTGTAGTAAAAGCTGTTCCATTTGAATTAATATTTTGTCCAAATATGTCGTTTTGAATAGAAAATATGTTAGGGGTATAGAAGTTTGTGATGTGCTTATGTTTTCATCAGTTTTCCTTTAGAGCAAGATGACATTACAAAGTCAGTAAGATAGGAAATTCAAGATAAAAGTATATCGTAATACATAATTTAGTGTAATTTATCATTCTTTTTTGTAATATTGTGCTGACATAAACTACATAAGGTGAAGGGTTTTTGTGTTAGGAATCAACATTTTAAGCAAAGCGGTATTCAAATTAAAGTCAAAATCTAAATTTCTCTATGTAAAATAAGTTAGCTATTCACAGACTCCCCGAAGACAATTCCCCTGGTGGACAACTCATCCCAAGGACAACTCCCCAGAAAACAGTTACCACAGAGGACTACTCCCCTGAGGACAACTCAGATTTTTTAAAACTGGAAACATTGCTGAACATCTCCACGGGAGTGGTCCATGGGGGGAATTGTCCTTGGAGGTGTCGTCCTTGGAGGTGTCGTCCTCTGTTGACTTGTCCTCCGTGAGAGTTGTCCTCTGAGGGAGTGGTCCCCTGGGGGAGCTGTCCTCCTGGGGTGGGGGGGGGGTTGTCCTTCAAGGGAGTTATCATGAGGGAGACATCCGTGGGGGGGGGGGTCAGTACTAGAACGAGCCTATTTCTGTTTCTAGTAATATCTGTGAATATTGATAATCTGTGTGTTTTCACCCCATGTATTTAGGTACAGCCAGAGTATACAATGCAGTAACACATACGTGCATCTGTAAACTTGAGGGACATGGAGGAGAAATTTCAAAGGTAATTACAAGAAGAATACTCAATACAGCATGTATTTTGCGAATTAATACTTGACATCAGTTTGCGAATAGACAAATTTTGTGTATGTGAAGTTACAGTATGTAATTTCACATAGGAGTGTATGTTCGTATCATGTCTTATAATTTATGGTGGATACTGAGTGTGCCAAATTTACTCAAATTAAAGGTAAATGACATGATTGGGGGTAGTCCTCATCTTGGGCTGAAACTACTCTAGAATCAAGTAAACTATGCAAGGATTCTCCTGTGAAAATCTTGTAGTCAAATGTTGACTCATTCTAAAATAAACAATGTCAATATCACTCGTAGCAGGGAAACCTGCTGTGTGACTCTCTATGGGGCTTATTTTTATCGTACCCAGATAAAATTAAAATAGTCCTATGTTTATGCTTGATTCTCCTTAAGTAAACAAATTACAGATAAATCCTCCCAGGTGGGAGATCCACTCCAGCTGGTGTATAGTTGGTATGTATTTCAACTCATTTGGTTCTTGAGGCATTTTCAAGTGTTTCCAATCATGTCACTAACAAATATACATGCCTTCCATGCTTGGCCCTTCCTGAAGTTTAAATCTTTGAAGGAATCAGGGATGTTGGACCTGAAATACTGAAACTGTTCAAAATTTCCTAGGTTTGTCCCTATGTTTGTCTTAACATTTGATGAAGGTCAAATTTTAAATTAGAATTGGTATGTACAGTTGCCTAGCATTAGGCGTGTCAAATCAAATCCATATTTTTTTTTTCCTGATGCCTTATGAAAAACTAACTCTGTTGTCGCTAGATAGTGCTGTGAATTACAGTTTTGTATGATGTATCCATTAAAGATTAATGGTTCTGACTTCCGAGACCAAGGGATCCTCAAAACACAACCTTTTTGTATGGTTTGTACATGACTGGGACCGAGAATGAGGCCGCCAGAAATTGGCCTGGAGGCCAGCCTCGGATACAGCATTGTGAATTGTAGTGATGTCGACGAGACTAGTAGTTAAGAGACGGACACCACACCTAAAAGTGAACACTTCATTATTTGTGTAGCATTAGGGCTCGAGACCGAGACCAGGACCAAAACTGAGACCATTGGTCAAGAGACCAGTCTCGAACACAATACCAGTGAATAGTGAATCCACTGAATTCCTGTCAATATTTCAAATTCCTCTTTTAAAATCACATTTAACCCTCAAGGCACCAAGATGCTAACGGCCAGCGCTGACAAGACAGCCTGGGTCTCGGACCCTCTGATGGGCAAGTGCCTGCAGAACTCTCCATTTGTTTAGCATTAGGTCTCAAGACCAAGGCCAAGACGGAAACTGAGACCGGTCTGAACACAATAGCAGTGAAATGTGAATCCACTGAATTCCTGTAAATATTTCTTTTTCCGGATCACATTTAACGCTCAAGCACCAAGTTACTGACAACCAGCGCTGCCAAGACGACCCAGGTCTAGGACTGAGACCACACCTAAAAGAGAACTCTCCATTTGTATAGCATTAGGTCTCGAGACCAAGACTGGGACCGAGAATGAGACTGAACATAATACTGGTGAATTGTGAATCCACTGCATTGCTGTAAATATTTCTTCTCTTT
>JZLH01S0609373.1:0-14917 GCA_001188425.1 Eucidaris tribuloides | reverse complement strand
GAATTGACAAGAGGACTGAAAAATGTAACACCACCAGGTATTTGGGGGTCCCACCATATGACACATGACCATATAACTTAGAAGTTATGTGTAATTACATAAGTAAAATAAGACAAAAGAGAAATAAATACTTCAAATGTTATGACATCAGGATGAGTAGAATCCATTTATCCTGGTTTTCAAACAAAAAACTGGAAAAAAAAATCACTGAATATTTCTTTGAGCCCTGATATTAATGTCATTGAGTTGAAATCCAACAAGATCATTCATCACCTTATTATGGGAATCATATTCAGTCAAAGATTTCAAAATAATTCCTCACCTGTCATACAGCCTTGGGCCAGGATAAACAACTTTTCAAGAAAGTAACAACTTGTCAAAATTCAATAAACTGAGCAATTTGCAAACAGATGTTCAGTATTTTAAAACTGAGAAGCCGTGACAATTTTGTTTAAATAATCCCTTCACAAAAACAACAGATTAAAGAGAGTAAGTACCCTAAAATTGAAAATACTTCAAACTGTATTTTTTAACTGCCCCACCCCCTGGAAAAAAAAAACTTGAGAAATAAATAAAATGAAAAATAATCAATTTAACAAACATACAAATAAATATATAAATCAATTAATTAGTCAATTAATTTACTTATAAGTTAATAAATATATGCATTTGTAGATAATAAATTTGTGGGAATCATTTCAATTTTTTTAGATCTGCTGATGACTCAAAGATGTTATGGAAAATCTAAACATTTATACAGTTTAAACAGCCTAACAATTATTTACTCTTCATCTTCAATATTAAATTTTGGTTTGGTATACATGTAGTTTGTAAAACTTCTTTTCTCCACATTAGTAACAAGTGGGAAATACTTTGTTTTGCTTGTCTGGTTTGCCAGTTGCCTGAATTTGATCACATACATCACAGTGAAGTAACATAAGCTACCAATGTTAAAGAAAAAGTTAGCAGAATCTGATAAACTTTAGCAAAACAATAATTCAACCATAATGGTTGCAAGTATTAACATAATCATCCAGACAAATAAAATCTGTGATTATCTTTCAGAAGTCAAGATAGTCAAAAATATAAATTGTAAGTCATTACCATGTAATATAGGATAGGATGAAACCACACAATTCCCTCCTTTCCACTGATGCATAGTCCATATAATAAACAGTCAAACCTGTATAGAAATGACACAGGTCAATAATGTGTAGATTGATCTCTGGGGAGTAAGTAAGACAGTAAGTGTCCTTTGTAGACAGGTGTCCTTTCTATAAAGGTTCAATAATGTGTAGATTGATCTCTGGGGAGTAAGTAAGACAGTAAGTGTCCTTTGTAGACAGGTGTCCTTTCTGTACAGGTTCAATAATGTGTAGATTGATCTCTGGGGAGTAAGTAAGACAGTAAGTGTCCTTTGTAGACAAGTGTCCTTTCTGTACAGGTTAAATAATGTGTAGATAGATCTCTGGGGAGTTTGGGGGTCCTTCGTAGACAGGATGTCCCTTCTGTTCAGTTGTCCACTGAGACAGATTTGACTGTAATTGCATCACATATTATTCATAAAGTCAAAATTGAAATATTTATTTATCAGAACTTAAGATGGGAATTGCACCCCCAACTATTGTGAAACAGGTCAAATGATGAACAAAGTAACTACAGGAGAGCTTCTACATTTTCATACCATAAAGATGAGGGATATGATACCATGATGGTTAATATACAAGATGTGAGATTGACGTTATGCAGTCCAGTTGACTAGCCAATGTTTCAATACATGCACTGTTCCTAACCGTGGCTCTTGGCATCAACCTATGAGCACAGAAATCAAGAAATTTCTGATCAAGAGATTTCTGCTAGGCGTCCGTAGAGTGATTGCTGTGGTATTCTGCTTGGACACTATTTGTTTTGTCGCTGTCACTGATCGTCACCTTTTCCGTTTCCATGCCTTGAGTTGCTTCTTTAAATTTCCTGGCATGTGCACTGTCTTCACCCCCTTCAAAGTCGATCGCTTTCTCGGCTACGTTCACTTCCACGACAACGTCCATTTGATTTAAACATAATTTGGGTTTTTCGGCCACATAGTCATCCTCTGCAAATAAGATGTGGACACAAAAATTTGTTGGTGAAATAGAAATTGACAATCATGTTTTCGTACAACCATATCACTTCAAGTAACCCGTCTTCACTTTCTAAAGCAAAATTGACTCAATGCTAAATGTGCAATCTTTCAGAACAAAACCAGCAACATATTCCATGTTCACATGTCCCTCAGCCACACAATCTCAGAGTCTGATTCAAGTTATATGTTGAAGTCAGTTTCTTCTACATTGGAGATCAATTTTCACTTAAAAAAAAAAAAAGACTGGCAAATTCAATCAGGAAATTTGTTTTGTTTTTGCTTTTCTTTTAGATGTAATTTATCATTAGCTTTTATTTCAGAACTCAAATTCATTTGGGCAAGTTTACAAGTTTGCAGGCTATGGATCTGACAGTTCAAGGTCACAAACCTTAGGGTAATCTGGCACAACTACAATATAATCCCAGTCAGACAATGGATGAGTTTCTATGACGTCATTATGTGGGGCAGAATGAGCAAGCCAGGGTGCACTGTTGTAAACATAGCAAGTTTACAATTACACGTGCCTGTATAAACTTTGTTGTGTTGGTTTCAATTATTTCTTTGTTGCAACAGGAAATTACATAAATCTGGCAAACATCATTATGTCATTAGAAACTCATCTTTTAAATGAAGTGTTTACACTGAGTAGTTCAGACAAAGGAAGAAATTCTTTCAGGTTTCAAAGCCATCCTAACTTATTTCTCTCTGCTTCTTTAATGAGGTGGAATATGTCACACAATTGCTAGTTGGTAATCAAACACTGTGTTAAACTAATAAAAGAACTATTCTATTATTATAAAAACAAACGGTAATCCCTCGCAAGAAAACCAATCTCAAGAAATTCTGTAGACACTGACCTATTTTAATTCCATGTTTATTAAGAGCATTCCGAAGGACTTCTATTTCTTTCTCTTGGGCAGCACAGTACTGTCTAAATTTCTCCAGCTCATGCTCCAGCTCCTCCCGTAATAATTTCTGCTGTTCTATCTTCTTCTTCGCTTGCGTTTCCACGGATAAAACAACACCTAATGGGAACAAAATACATATATACAATGAAATACTCCTCAGGAATACTCCCCAAGACGTGAAGCCCACAGGAGGAACGGGGGGGGGGGGGGGGTCACACTGTCATTACAAGGTGGACACCATACTTGTACATGGACTTTCAAAATAGACCCTTAAAAAATATCCTTTGATCTCAGAATACCCTAATTAAGTACTATTTTGTCATATGTTTTCCCCAACTTTAACAAGTATTTTCAAATCAAGCTGTTGTAAAAGTATACACTGTTTTCCTGATTTTTGCCCATTTTCATACCCTTTTCTGTGCGAGCATGGTGTCCACCTTGTAATGACGGTGCGGGTGCACATTTGTGCAGAATTGACAAGTTGACATGGATTCAATGAGGTAGTATTAGGTGAAGTCATGTGAGATAGCATTCATGCCATGACATGAGACTTTAACCCTCACCTCTATAGCTCTAACTTTACCGTTGAACTGAGATGGTGCAATATAATATTCTTGTCTGAAATATGACACTACTAACCAGACATTTTATGCTTAAATATGATCTATGACCTGGTTATTGATCTGCTATAAAAAAGTAAAATAATACTAACAGACCTAATAGGGGTCCCAATTATCCACCCGTGGCTATGAAATATGTTCCACTACTCTTATTTTTGTAATGTATTCAAATTTGTAAACTTTTCTTCTGCCAGTACCTGCTAATGAGCAATTTATGCACCAGTTACATTCAAAATGTATATCCATTTTGTAATGTTTCCAGTTTCATTGATCATTGTTGGGGTTTTGAACATATAAAGTGTTAAATCATTGAACAAGGTTTAACTTTACTACACGTATAACATGCCTTTCCTGTAAACCCATGATGAGATATCTGTCCATCGTTTACAACGGGTTAAATGCTCATGAAAGAAAAATTACAAGAATGTTTTAACACTTACAACTTATGAAATAATGATCCTTTATTGAGCAACAATAGCTTTACATTTTTAACACTCAAGATTTTTGATTTGGACAACGAAGCCATGTTACATGTAGCTGTTGTTGGTAATAAAATCCAGAAAACATGCAAGAAAATTTGAATTTGAAACAGTTCACTTCATTAGCATCCCTAGTGATATTCTCTTTAAAAACAAAGACTAAGATTAAAATGCAAATTTTTAGATGCTGCAAATTATTGAAAAAAATTGTCCTTTATTTTCATAACTACAAATCTGTAATAACGTAATGGTTGACCGAATTTCAGTCAATTTAAAAATTAAACAGTCCCCAATAATTATTTCTAAACTAAATTTATTTTCATGTTTATGTTTCAAACTCCTCTACTTTAAATGTTCAGTCAAAATATTGGCATTTTACCATTTTTATTTCAATCAAAATGTGATGGCCATGGAATGAAGAATGAAATCATCACATTCAGTTCACACAAAGCTCTCTTGCAATATAAACTACACTCGTGACATTGATATATTAATTACCAGTATGAACAGAATAATGACTATGATCTGAAAAAGTATTACTATTTGTAATACTACAGTGTGTCATCTGAATTATATGTTACTTGCAAGATTTATGGCACTATACTACAATGCAAAACGAATATGGGATGTTGCCATGGCAACAGCGCCCTTCCTGTGAAGCTCTTGCATAAAGCTGTCTAAATCCTATCACAAGGTTATCCTGGATGAGAGCTTAGCAGAGGCTTAGGAGTCTACAGATAAATACCATGGTATGTCAAATTTGTTATCAACACAAAGCATAATCCAGGGGAAATAGAAATGCACAAATTCCTTTTGTATCCTGCGCATTATGCAGATGGCTTTGATATGTTGAGCTATAACTAAGATACTGGCAAAATGTACAAAATTATAGAAATGATGTGCATATCTTATTTGTATCAAACAGTTATCTTAAAGCGTGAAAAGCAGGATTGAATAAGCACATGGAGACTTTTACCGGAATGTGATATGCAATATAAAAGAGTGATTTATTATCATTCAGTCTTTTAACCCATTGAAGACGGTTTCATTTTGCTTTAATGTGCATTTCCCATAGACCTTGAGACGAGATATCTCGTGTCTAGTCTTCAACGGGTTAAAGCTTCATATGTTTCTTTGCCCAAAATTTTTACATTCCTGACTAAACCGTTCATAGCAGAAACAATATTTGATACAACCAGCACATTTCATGACAGGCACAAGTAGTGAACTTGACCCTATTAAAGGTCGATTGAAAATCGCAATCTAGGACTCAGATAAGTGCATTGGCACGCACACTGCACTCTTACCATTGACTACTCTGACGATTCTCCACATTCGCAGCAGTATTATAAGTTGGGCGACGGCAAACTGTTCCTCGTAAATCAGCGATAATATATCCAACACAAAGGAAATGATGATGACTATGCCGTCAAACACCTGAAACAAGAAGAGGTCAAAAGGTCATTTGTGAGACAAGACGACAGTTGTGAATGTGTCACTCCATAATCACATTTATACATTTCACAGACATACTATATCAAATGTCTCACAGAAACTGACTCACAGATGATGTGCTGGAGACTCTACTGTATGTACTTTATCTAATCATGATCCATGATATAACTGACCCCCCTGTTTAGGGATTACTATTTACAGATTTTTACATGAGAAGCTAAGCCACAATATGTTATGCTGGTAACGGGTTTGTTTTGAGTTCAAGTGAATGAAAAAGACCCTTTGGCTCCTGCAGGAAATGACTATGTTCATATTTCTACTGTTTCTTTCTTCCTTTGGCAAGGGAACTTATTGGGTTAACATCCCAGGAAACAATTTCTGGTGCAATGCATTTTTGGTATGACTGCTACACTAATTTACAAATGTGAAGCATTGAATTGTGAAGAATTTTATACCAAATATTTGTTAAGTGGCGTGAAATTGCTAATTCAATTTGAGAAGGTAAATATTTCTCTACATGCAATTTTCTTACCTCTAGTTTGTTCCTGAAGAACTCCATCCGGAAGACTGGTATCTTTATCATCAATTCAATCATGAAGATGGACAGGATGCTAATACTCAAGTAGTGTAGGACAGTCACCGCCGTTATCTCGCTAGTCTCTTTATCTGTTGCCGTGCCATTACAGTTCGCATTTTCTTGCTAAAACAAAAATTAAGAATTTTGGAAAACTTGTCAATTATGTGGCACGTTTAATGTATCTTAAATTCAAAAAAAGGTCTGGGTCATATTGACATATGTTTCTGAGATGTCAAAATTGTTTTCGTATTTTTTATGAGATCAAATTTTGGATATTTTATTTCTGTAAAGTACAATGTCAAAAGAAACCGAACTATGCATATAATATAAGCCTACAGTTTTTCCAACTAAAAAAAAAAAAAAATGATCCAGCATTTGATTTTATTGTATTCTGAAGGTCCCTAATTCCATGATCATAAACACAGATTAGTAATATTAATTGATATCAATTAACTGTTACACGATTAATTCAAAGGTGAGGGGAATTTCCATGAAGTCATAACATAACATTTCACTGTCTTGCTCCTCTTTGCCTGAAGTGCAGTCCAATTCCTATCATTATTGTTTGAAATAAGCAGAGGTTTTACAGGTGATACTTCACAATCTTGAATCTTTTACAAGGTGTTGCGATGTGTACTGATAATCATCTTTATTTAAACAAACAACATATAAAAGTAGGAATAATTTTCTCTTATATCTGGGGATTTCAAATAAAGAAATCTGTACCTTGAAGTCCCTCCTGGATTGACCAACACATGTCAGGCTCACGTGTAAGACTAAGATACACCATGTATATAATCAATATCAAAATCCTATTAACTTGTTTGTTCCTAGATTGTCATGATCTCAACAGGTTCAATACAGACATGATCTGGCTCTGAGAAGGATTGGGTTAAAGTGGCTAATCCAATAACATCAACTATCAAATGTCAATTCCAAGTTATTGGTTTTCACTTCAGTGCCCAAAGCGGGATAAGCACCCAATAAATCAATATGTCAGAGTAACGGGGCAAAATTCCAATCGATCATGCCACATAGAGGGTGAATCCTACACCCCACACTACATCGTCCGCCCACTCATCAATCGTTCCTGATAAATTCAACAAATTTGTTAGATATGGGAGAAAACAAAAAGACAGAACACTAAAGCAAGAACAAAGATCATTTCGTGACAGGAGTTTGCTGTAATCTTTGTTGCAACAGTAAATCTGGGTCAAAAAAAGCCCTGCCTGTAATTTCCTGTGACACTGTTTGATAAAACTTTTGATAGAACTTACATTTTGTACTTAATTCCAATTAATTTCTCCCCTTTCTAAACATAAATAATTGATACATGCGCATGTATTCTATTTCAATCAATTAAATTATGTATTGAGTGGCCTTTCTTGGAGGCTCTCTAGTTTTCTGGGGTTTGTCATAGACAAATATTTAAGTAGGCCTACAAAGTCCTACTTAGATTTTTTTTTGACCTTTTCTGAAACTTAAAATTGCCAAATAAAAGTTGAATTGAATTAACTCTATTCAAACTCGTAAAACAACACAGAAAATTATCAAATGCAAATTACACAAGTTCAGTACATAACATGGAATTTCTATACACAAGATGTAATTAACTAGATACTACAGTACATGTATGTGTAGCATTAACTTCTTGTACAGTCTTTTTCTTTTCTTCAAATTTATGTGTTCTTTCATACTCCAAGTATGAAAAATGAAGTTACTTGTTTCAGGCCATCAAAAACCAAATTGTCACAATTCTGAGTTTCATTATATTCATGCAAGACAAGAAGACATACATGTACTATGGATACCCTTGGTTATAGAGCAGGTCACGTATCAAGTCCCTAACGGATTGGTAAATTACCAAGTCACCTCATCAAGTTCTATTGTCTTCATGTAAAGAAGGACAAATACCTTGCAAAATGACCTCAATAATTAGATCATAATTACACATTGAAGGTCTTGGTGATGGAGACTTGCATCTTTACTTGGAATCTATTAATTTTTATGGCAATGTGCGCATGATGTTATTTAACCCCTAATTGCACTACACGATATATGTACATATTCATCTTGTTAGTCCACCATGATTTACAGCAATCTGAATTAATTTCCCCTAAACACATACACTGAAGTAAAGGGCTAGAATTAAAAGAATTCTACTTCAGCTTTGAATCTAAAAGAGTGATTTAGAAAAATGTTTGATGCAGACTGAACACACCTACCATTTACCACACACCTTTGATGAGGTTTACAGCAGGGCTCGACACTAGAACTTGCCCGCTTGCCCGGGGCAAGTAAAATTTCATGTCGGGCAAGTAAAAACTCAAAATGTTAAAATTTACTTACCCACTTGGGCAAGTAAAATTTTGATCATCAAATGAGCAAAACATGTCCAAAAATCTTACCAAAAACAAACAAAATATGTCTAAAACTTTGTGTTCAGTTAACTGATACTAAATTTCATCATGATTTTGTCATTGTACATCATTTATTAGTCTTTGAATTCATAAATCACACCTTTTGTTATAAAAGGCCTTGTTGGTTAAAATCACGGGGAATAATTTTTAATGTTTTTTATCACTGTTTATTTTCGGGCAAGTAAATTTTTCATTCGGGCAAGTAAAAATCTGAAAGTGATGATTTCACTTGCCCAAAGGGCAAGTAGGAAAAATGGTTAGTGTGGAGCCCTGTTTATAGGATATGGGCTTTTAATATTGAGTTGATAAATGCCACCCTTAGCTATTACTCCCATGCAGATATCGCATTTAACACCCCTGTCAATATTTGCAAAGAAAGAATCTTATTCTCATGCAAAATTAGCAATTTGATCTTCATAAACATTGACATCAGGTATGAATTATGGCACCATATTTTTTTTTGATTAATGGAAACATTGTGAAAAGATGCCTTCAGCCTGTTGATTTTCCATAGACCTCATGACGAGATATCTCATCTTTCGTCTTCAACAATACATCCAACTAATTTGACAAGGTTGCTAAATTCTTTCAAAATCTTGCTGTGGAGGAACAAACATGTAGCTAAATGTTGTGCTAGATAAAGTGCCATCACCAAGGGTTCAAATGTTAATTGCCGAATCCACCAAATTACTGTGTTAACCCTTTTAGTACCACACAGAATCACTGCCAAGCCTAAGTTTTGCTGCAATGGTAGTGGTTGACCACACCCTTCGCCTTCGGGGGGGAAGAGTGGGGGGGGGGGGTGAGAGCACTGTCACTACAGTACACCATGCGCATGTACAGTGTATGGACTTTCAAAATGGACCCTAAACCAGTAATTATCTGTACATCTCAGAATACTCTAAAGCTGCTAAACAATTATTCAAGTCTGAAAAGATACCCTTTTAACATTGACCGTCTATTAAAAGTACACCCTTTTTTCCTGATTTCGGTGATTTTGGTATACCCTTTCCACTGTACGCGCGTACATCACCCGACCGTAAAAAATAATCCTTTTTTATGCAATTGTTCACATGCACACAGTGTACACCTTGTACTGACAGTGGCCCCCCCCCCCAGTTAACCCTCTCCAGCCCTTTGCCCACATGAGGGGTGTGTTATATTAATTATGTTTTTGAATCATGGATTTCAGAGTTGAAACATGAACTCTTGAGAGTTTTGGTAAATGCAGTCTTGAGGTAATCAGGGGATGCCAACTTAATACCACATTTGATGTCTCATCACTTCACGGCAACAATTCCTGTTGTGAAGATTGATCTAAAATACCGGTACATGTATAGTCTGCACTCAACATTTGTTATAAGCGGTATCCAAATATTTACAAAGATATTTTGCAGTTCGCAGGTCAAAAACAACCAAATTTTGTTGCTTGACTGCTCTATAATGGCACAAATTTGGTTTACATATCAGGATTAATTGGGGGTCAGTAAACCCATTTTCCCACATTAAATTTTTATGGAACAGTCTTAAGTCTAATTAATTACAATACCCCCCCCCCCAATTCTTGGTTAACAGTACATGGCTACACCTACTTTAGCTGGAAATTTCAAAATAATGATATTTTTGTTTTCTTCTGAGAAACAACTGGGCTGGTTGGCCTAAAATATGAGATTTAATGCTGTGACCTTTCAATTAGAATGTTGTAATTCCATTTAATGTCATGACATGGATTCCCTCCCCCCCCCCTTTTGTTAGCACAGAAAAATCACAACTACACCTCTCTTAGTTTGCCAGTATGAACCATTGTATTAGAATACTTGATTAAATAAGGTTTTTAATCTATTTATTGCCGTATCATAATATTCATTTAGTGCTAATAATTAGTTGCTGATGAAGTTAGTCCAGCCGATACATAATTAGTCAATTTTTCTATCACTCACTTCATGTCCGTGATCCACCTGCTGTTTCAAGGGAAAAATGATTGCAAAATATAAACTTACGGATACTTATTGTAGTTGCATGATCCTGTATAGAATCTTTATGACTGTAAGCACAGCAAATTTACTTACTCAGATAATAACTACGTGATCATGCTGAATTATGCATGAAATAACCAATGTTACATGCATATATTGCATTATCATTCATATCAGTTATTTTGTAGAATTCTATCTAACATGCTTTTCGCTTCCATATTTCTAGTACATGCACAGCTCCCAGGTGAGAAGTGTTGTATGTATGAACTTCTTGACAAATGTCACAGTCAAGGTCACAGTAAAAATAACTTTGTTTACTAGTATGCCTTTTGAACCAATTTAAGTGTGCAGTACTGATATGGCTCTCCTGGTGGACATTTCTCAGTCACAGCACATTACACAAACCATTAGTAAAATATAAATAACACTTTACTTAACAGTTGCACTCAATGTGGTGATACCCCCCCCCTCCCCACTAATTATGACAATATATTCATATTTCCACACAGAAACCTGTGCACAGCCATGTGCTGGTGTGCAAACTTCATTTCCAAGGATATTACAAAATTTTATTCCTTGATCAAGTCATTTTCATAACTTCATTAAACTGTGAATGAAAAAATGTAATTTATTAGTCCATCGAGCTCATGATTTCTTATATTTATCATTACTGTTTGGAAAATATGTTAATACAATCTGAAAAATAAATTACATGTTAATCTGTTTATAAGATCAGTGACTTCAGGCATATTACTCACGTCTTTGTTTACAGAAACAACACATTTACAGTGTATTACTAATTTCACAAAGTGTTGCAAATGCAATGCGCACAGGCGAAAAAAAACCCCCAAAACACATCTGACAAGATCAAAGCAAGACATGGCTAAACAGGTCAAACTCAAACCCACTGGTGTCAGATTGGGTTGTGGGGCATTTGACCCCAACCCCCCCCCCCAAAAAAAAAACGAAGAAATTTGATCATGGTACAGAGTGGCTTATATTGATAAATTTGTGTGTGTATGTTCATTTCTGATGCCCCAAGTCATTTAGCTCATTATGCCACTGCACAAACAGAAGGGTAGGAATAAAAACAAACCTGACACCATAAAAACAACATAAATCATAATGACAACAATTAACCTACATGTACTATTTGATCCATGCTGTTGATAACTTGATGCATGCATAAATATGAAAATCTTCTTACACTATATGTACACAGTGTTAATGACACACAATATCAGTCACTGTGGTTATATTTCTACCAAATGCAGAACAGAAACAACATTTCGGTTAAATGTCATTTCTCATCAACAACTATAGAGAAAATGGGATTTAACACTCTACCCCAGAAGGCACTGTCATTACAAGGTGTACACCATGCTCCTGTACAAAATTTCAAAAAAAGACCTTAAACAAATAATTATCCTTCTATCTCAGAATACCATAAACAAACTTGTACTCAAGTCTGATAAGATACCCTTTTCAAGTAAGCCTTCTTTTAAAAGTAGACCCCTTCCTGATTTTGGTGATTTTGATACCCTTTTCACTGCACGCACATTGCTGTTGGTGAAAAACAAACCTTTTTACACATTTTCACTCACGTGCAGGGTGTACACCTTGTAATGACAGTAGCCCCCCCCCCCCCAATCATCTCAAACCATCACCAAAATTACACACTGAACTTCTCAAAACTTGAAATTAGTACACAGTGATGGCCTTGTTAGCCTACACATCTCCACATATTGTGATACAAGATGTAGCCCTGGATGACTGATGGATGGACAAAAGGACATCCCCAAAACATGATGCCTCCAACAGTCTTTCAGGTGGAAGCACATACAAAGGAATGTTCTTATTTCATTTGTTCTGTTTCATTGTACCCAGTTTGTTTTGTTTCCTTTTTTTTGGGGGGGGGGAGGGGGGTATGAAACTCATAAATAACAATTTTCATTGACTCCTGAATGACTGTAGTGCAACATGATAGAAATAAAATTGAACCCAAACACAAATTTATAATATATGTGTACAATTGCTACTTACTGCTGCTTTGGCAATCTGCAATTGTGGAAATTTGTAAAATAGAGCATTAGTCAATACTATAATATTGAAAATGTTTTACTGTATTATGCACCCATAATATAATGACAGACACACATGCACGCACACATACACAAATACAAATCAGTGCATTTCTGTAAAGAGACATCAATGTTTGACTATGCAATAAAATCAGATCAATTGCGTACAAACTAACTGTCATTTACTGAACAAGCGATAACCATACTATGTCTGGCCCTACTACGTTAACATTTGACCTTACAAAGTTGTAAACCATTATCCCCAGTAAAAACTTTCAGGTTAATTTGAACATTTGACCTTTGACCCCCATATAACATTACAGTACCTATAAGGCATCTACCATCCCAGTTTAGTTACAAACGGGAAAATGGTGGCAAAGTTATTCAAGTGTCATTAGCACTATGGACAGACGGGTGACGCCAAGGATCCAGATAATCTCACTCCACCTTGGTAGCTCAACAAAAATATAATCTGATTTTGATTTAATATAATACTTGTCACGTATAAAAGAATTCAATCCAAGTTTGAATATTGCACTCATGATTAGTCTAAATTATAAACTGCTCTTTAATTTACCCCTATCCTGAGCGAAGCCGTAATCAACTGACACTAAACACCACACAGCACTACACGCTACTGCTACGGATCTGCTGTTGACACATACCTCCAGGACTACTCCCCCGGAGGACTACTTCGTAAGAGGGCAGCTCCCATAAAAGACAACTCCCTGTGGACAGCTCCCCTAACAACTTCTCTGAAGGATAACACCCCAGAGGACAACTCCCTCTGAGGACAACTCCCCCATAGGACAACTCCTCATAGGACAACTCCCCTGGTGGAATTTTAACAATGTTTCCAGTCTAAAAAATTTAACTTGACCCTGGGAAAGTTGTCTTCTGGAGGAGTTTCCCTCCGGGGAACTGTCATTGGGGAAAACATCCCGAGGGGAAGCTGTCCTCTGGGGGAGACGTCCTCCAAGGAAATTGTCAGGTGGGAGTTGTCCTACAGGGTAGTTGTCCTAATACACTTGTTGACACCTACCTCCAGGACTTGGATGTCGAGCACCAACTCGGTGATGACCAGGAAACAGTCGATGAGGACCAGGACTACGACGGCGATGTGGAAGGCCTGTGTCTCCATCGTGGTGTGGAGCTTCTGGCGGAGCGTCTCGGGCTCCTGTCGGGCCATCTCCTCGTGGGAGTCGCTGACCACTGAGTCGCTGCTGTCATCCTTGACGATGACTCGCTGAGGGTCCACGGAAATGGATTTATTGGGTCGCTGAGTCGCCGAAATCCGAACATTTCTGCATCTGAGACTGGACAGAATTTGAGAAAATACAGAACTTAAAATTAGGATCCTTTATACATGCAGTTTAAATGTTAGGGGACATGTTTCAGATGTTTAGAAGCATGTCTACAGTCTGTAACCTCTTGAAAAGCAGGCTTATTGGGGTCAGCGGTCACTGAGTTGCCAGAATCAGAACATTTCTGCATCTAGACCAGGGGGTTCTCAGTTATTATTGTTGAAGTGCCGTATTTGTTGTTGAGAATTTGTACTGCATCACTATCCAACACGTGAAGGGAGCGCAGCGCTGCGGCGTGGGGTTCAGGGGCCCGCTTAGGGCCCCTGGTGGTGGTCGAGGGGGCGAAGCCCCCAAAGCTTTTAAACGTGAGGCATTTTAAGAGGTCCAGAAAAGCTCTAATTAATATAAACAACATAAAAAACAAATTCAAAGAAATTAAACAATTTAATATTATTTTTTTCATAGCGGCTTCCATGCGCCACTTCGGAAGGTCCGATGTGCCAAAAGTGGCGCATGCGTCACTATTTGAGAACCCCTGATCTAGACCGAAGGTAAATTGAAAAAAAAAACAGAGAAAAGAGCACTGAAAACTAGGATTCTTTTACGTGGTAGTTCAAAATTTTGTGGAAATGTTTGAAATGAATATACTAGTCTCGTGTACCGACTGTAATTTTAAAAAAAAACAGAATTACTGGGGGTCACTGAGTAGTTTGAATCTGAACATTTCTGCACCTGAAGGCTGAAACTGTTCCAGTAATGTTTTGTTCAGTTCAACAGTTTTGGAATACACTCTGTATAGACCTTCCTGTAATCTATTGTAATCTTGTGACAGTTATGGAGTCTTTATTTCAACTGGTATGAAACCTGATGAAACTTGGGCCACTTTCAGTGTAAAACATGCATTTAATTTCGTACAGGATGCTACATCCCAGCTTATTATTTAGATTTTGTGGTATTTTTATGATTTGTAAATGT
>JZLH01S0609369.1:0-19815 GCA_001188425.1 Eucidaris tribuloides | reverse complement strand
AACATTTTGCAAATACACGGTATATAGGAAGGAAATGCCCTCTTTAAGATCTCAAGGCAACTTTGTGGACCTATAGATACGCAGTTTTAGTGGATTTATCGTAAATATGAGAGTTGAGATTTATTTATTTCATTTTTTATGTCTATGGACAAAAAATTCTACTTGTCTCAAAGTCAATTATTAGACAATTGCATGCCATGAAAGGTTCACAAGGGACAAGTGCCACTGAGAAACCAAGTGCAGTAGGTTTGTACAGTCTCGTAGATAACCTTGCATTTCTTTGGTGCCTGACACATGCCAGTAAAGAAGTGAGTCAACCGTATTATATTTACTGTTAATAGACCTGAAGTGAGATTTGAAAACCGAGGTGTCTAAAACTTACACTACATAATTAGTGTTTTTCGCATAATTTCAAAATCTAGGTAAATTCACAAGCAAATCTTTATAAATAGCCTTAAGTCAATGATAATGTTTTGCTTGTGTTATGGAGTGTTACAAATAAGATCCTTACTTTTAACATAACTTTTGTATTTGTATTATAGGTGCTTTGAACAAACACAGACCAGGATTTTCCTCTGTAACAAAACATGGTCGTGCTTTAGTTCAAGGAGTGAAACAGATTATCCTGCCATACTGAGTTTAGCATATTCAAATTTTGGACAGTCGGAAATTGTGCCTTAAGCATTTTGATGTAAGTTTTTAACGTGGTTATTACTGCTACCGGGCAATTCTCGTGAATACTGGAAAAATCACAAATTATATAAATTTGGTTTATTGCAAATTGTATTAGACATTTTAATGCTTTGAATGGGTATGAATCATGAAGGAAAACATGGGAGGACATCATTTCTACTCGTTAATATTTTACGTCTTCAACGCACCTTCTAGGAGAATCAGAACCATACTATGAAATACACATGTAGGGACACTATTGTAACTAATATCTTCAGATTTTATGAAAAAATTAATCATTATATTCGCAGTTTTTTCTATGGCCAACAGCCTACTTCTCATTTTGTGGAAAGTAATAAAGTCCCACATATGCATTACTAAATCTTGATAAAAGACATGGAATAAACGCCAAATTTGTGTGGCTGGACAAAATGTAATGTAACTAACCGTTAAACGTAACTAACCATGGTTTTTGATGTTGTTAGCTACAAATGAAAAAAGATTTTTATCAAATTTAAGTTATATAATCAATGACTTTATCAGATGTCAGCAATAGCACGGATACCACAGATTGTTTCAGTTGAAAAACAGGGTTGAGAAAACTTTAAGGACAAAAACGCATGTCACTTTTTTCCATGTTCCTCTTTACGCTAACGTAACTAACTCATAATAATGTTCTTATCGATTACCACTAAACGTGGCTCATGGTTTTTGCTTGATGTTGTGTAAGTAGGCTGCCAGTCTACGAGAATTTTCATACCAAAACAGGCAGAATAATTATGAAAGCATTTATTCAATGTAAGAGCCAAATGTTGGTGGTAAAAGTTGTCATTAAAGTGTAAACGTACTCTAATCACGGAATTGCTCCTACTTAAATTTTAACTTAAAGATAATTATGCTTACGTTTAAAATTATATATTAGTAGCGCTAATTTACATAGTAAGATGATAGTAAACATATTCGAGATAATGATTGTAAATGTACAGCATGCCCGCCCCCCCCCACACACACCATTTTTTCAAATGTTAATTGAGAATTAAGGCGGAATATGGCTTTACAATTGGAAGGTAAAAATTTGTTGGCGGGCAAAGAATGGATTTGGTCGTCTTCGCCCCTGCACCACTTTGTCGTAATATGTTTGCGCTTGTAATTTACTACGCTAACTATTTAACAAAAATGGCCTGCCAAAATTTTCCTGACGCTTTTTGCCCCAAACTATAGATTTTACCCTGGCGCCGCCCGGTTACAATAACAGAACGCTTAAATCATGTAGATCATCTTGGCACTTTGATGTCTCTTTAAACAGATTGATGCCTCAAATCGAATTTCAAAGTTAACATTTTTTGACAGAAACGTTTTGAAAAATCTATGAATACCGGATTTACCCAAACTTCCTTCCTCACAGATGCTGTGTTTAAAACAAGCAGCCCGCCTGATCGGCTTAAAGGGAGTGTATCTCTTTGCGAACATCCCTGACAAACAGGAAAAGATAACACATGCCCCTTGGGCTATTGATGTAAGGGCATGTCTGTGAAATTTAGGGTCAGTGTATTGGGTAGAATTTGAAAAAATCGCGAAAGATAAGCAATGAGCTGTTCAGTGTATGTTCTATGGTAGGATTTTTTTCTCGCGAGATAAAAAATTCAAATCAGAGTAACTGTCACTATAATTCGACTAAAAATTTTAGTTTTTAGCCCCTGTATTTTTTGCTGAAGGTTTCCATATGGAATTTTCTTCTAAATTTGCCATTTTATATTTTCACGACGTTTAATTTTTTTAGGCATTGCAAAAGAGATCCCCCTGTGGGATAGATCTTGCCATAAACAAGAATTACTTTATTTATAGTTTTGTACTTCGCTCGGCCGTTGCTAAGTCAAGTCACAGGTCATAGCTGACGGAGTTTCCACAATATTACATTGTTATTTTCAAATTCCCATTGGCAAAAACCGAAATCACTCTCGGGCCGTGCATTTGCCATTGCCGCCCAAAACGTTGGAATAGCTTGCTATTTGAAATTCGTAGCCTCACCTTCCCTAAATGTCTTCAAATGTAAGTTAAAATCATATTTGTTCAGTAAATACATTATAATATAACATTGTTATTTTGCGTAGAAATTAAGTACCCTCCCTACTCAAAGGTATTGCAAAATACATTTATAACGCATGTATTTTACGTGAATGGGATCTTTCTATAATGATGTTCCAGATACGTTTATCATTGGAAAACTAACAATTATTTTGAAAAGACATCAATTAATATTTGTTTTCTTGGTTTCTTTCTCCAAGGCGGAGAGATTATTCAAATGCAGGACGCAACCCACGACAGAGGGACTTGGAACATATCAAATTTGACCTTTTTTCGCCCTCCCGTAGGGGTGGGTGTGTTAATTCACACTAGCATGTTAATTCTGGTACAGTGGTTAAGAAGGAAAACGTCCTCTATTTTCTAAACAAGACCTTTTTCAGGTTATAAATTTCTTATTCTTTTTTGATTGCTAAAGGCGGTTTACTATTGTAAACATCCTCAAAAATTTACGTCATGCACTTATCAGTACATCGGATACAATTAATTGTTGGAGAAGGAGACCATCATCTTTCATTAGTAACCTTATTCTCCTATTTCACTTGTCTCATGAAGGATAGGAGCGGTTTCTCTTTGCGGCCGTGGTGTCTTCTTTCTGAGACCGCATCAAAGGGTATATTGGCATTTAAGTAAAAGTTCTTTAAACCATGCAAAAAACGTTTTGACAGGCAAATATAAAATCGATATTAATATATGCTAGAGTTGAGTAAAGCACCCCACCCTATCAGCGAGGGGAGAAAAATGTTAAATTTTTATGTTCTAGCCCCTCTTGTCGTGAGTGCGTCGCTGCATTTGATCAATGATAATCTCTCCGCCCTGCGAGAAGAAAGGAGAAATTATAATTCATTGACTTTCGTTCAAATACTTTGTTTATTTTTCAATAATAAACTTCTATAGGGCATCATTAAGAAAGACCCTTTCAACTCAAAATGCATGCGTTAAGTGTATTTGTTGCCAATACTTCTGGACGTATGGAGGGTAACAGGAGTTTCACAACCAAGCGCAGCTAAATATATACAGATAAGTAGATTATATAAATTAATGTTATTTATGTAGTGTTTAGTATGCATGCATTGGTATGTATGTATGTATGTATGTATGTATGTTATGTTATGTTTACGGATATTATAGTGGGGCGAGTAAAGGAAACGGTGCAGCGCGTCCGGAGCTGGTTGATTCTACAATAGTGGAGCCTGCCCACTGCATTGATTGTATTGTTTATGCTATTGTCCCACATATTTCCGACCCAGATTTAATGTCATCACTTCTGCGCTGGCTGTAAATTGTCCGGTATATACCGTACGCCTATCGAAGGCGGGGCTATAACTACATCCAACCCCCCCAATTAGTGGGGTGTTTTCTACCACATTGTTATGCAAGTTAACTTGTACTTGAATATGATTTGGCCAACTAGCTAGCGGTCCCCATTATCCGTACAATTGAGCTAAACTTAATATTCGCATGCAGAATTAGATTCATAATCAATTTTGTGAAGTGATAGAGTTGACGTTTTGGCTTTCTTGTCGCGAGTTGCCTTGCTTCCTTGGGAGCTGCACTGTTTCGTACTTATGATTTCGGCTAGAATTTGATTCACACTAGTCCGTGATAGTGAGAATTCACGTAGTTTACCCTGGGATTTCAGCAGATTAGCAAAGATCATATCCAAAAATTTGCACCTCTACAAAGTTTGAAGTAATTTGAGTAATGGATGCATCTGCGCATGACAAATTTCAACTTTATGATACATACTTTTATGAAGAATGAGTGAGTGTATGATTCAGTTGATTTCTTTTGTTTAATTCAAAGTTAAAGACTGCAATAAATATGTGTAGTTGTACGGATGTGTGTCAGATATTTACTTGATGCTATTGATACTATAATGGTCATAATATTTCTTCATTGGGTTTTCCTTTTCGCAAAAAATATTAATTTTTGTTTTCCACGCAACAATGTACTAAATTATCACGCGCAGTTTGTAGTTGTAATCTTATTATTACTAACGCAGTTTATTTAAGATTAGTAACTGTGATCTGGATGATCATAAGTAATCATTTTACTTACATTGTCCTTGTTCGCCATCTCCATATATACCACATTATGCTGTTCTGTTGGCCAGTAGCGTAGCCAGCTTTTTGGTAGGGGGGGGGGCAAGACACGCAAATGTACCGACAATGGACCAAAATCGATTTCGCAATATATAATATATATAATAGTAATACTATATATATTTAAATCAAGTGTTATAATGAGGAAATTACAAACCAAGATACACAAGAAGAAGTTTGACTTCCACAAGTGCTTTCAAGTTTATTCATCAAGGTGAAAGCGCTTGTGAAGTCAACTTCTTCTTGTGTAATCTTGGTTTTGTACTTTTCCTCATTTCAACACTTTAATTTATAATTGCCTACTACTTTGGATTTCTTTCGTTATAATATATTTATATATATATATATATATATATATATATATTATATATAGCTTCATACCTCATTTTTCTCCTGACTCCACGACCGACGGTTCACGCTTCGACGTTCTGAAGAACGTCGAAGCGTGAACCATCGGGTCGTGAGTCAGGAGAAAAATGAGGTATGAAGCTATAGCCGTCTCTGCACAATGCATTGAGCACTTTTCTGCTGTTGCATTGAGCACTTTTTTACTGTTAGTGATATCTCCGTTCTTCGCTGTATATATTATATAATATACTTATATATATATATATATATAATATATGACCTGTCACCGACGAGATACCACTGAAATAAGTCGCACATCTTATCAAACATAACATAGAAAGAAAAATACTTTTGGTGAGAATATAAATATTCAAACTCTTGCAACCTGTGGAGGTCATACAACTTTGATTTTTTGAGGACACTTCACTTTCAAGCTTTATACGAAATGATCACGATATCTGGCAATTTTCTTTACTTTGGGTTGTGCGACTTTATCAGGGAATCGTGGTGACGGATCACATTATTATATATATATATATATATATATATATATTTACATTTATATGTATTTATGTATTTATTTGTTTATTTACTTATTTATCTCTCTTATTTAAAGATGTGAACAAGAATGCGAGCTAGCGTTTTGCTCATTAATATAAATTAATCTGGCAAGGTCTCCAATCTTCTGTTGCAAGCAACAGTAACGTCTGCCATTACTGGTATTACATTTGCATTGGCAATAACATGAAAGTGGCTTTTTTATGCGCGAGTTTTTTAGTTTTCATGCTCGTCCATCAGGGGATATAATTTCCATTATCTTATAGATATGGATCGACAAAATGTGAATTCTGGATTTAAAAAACGGTCACTGTGCAAATATACATGGATCAATATTATTAGACCCTTTCTATTTGATACTTCTGGCTTGAAGTTCCTCTCCTTTTGAAATCTATGCAGAGGTTATATGTTTGAAAAAAGTTTTCTTTTCTGAAAGCCCTTTTCAATGCCGGTTTGTTTACAGTCTTACTGGTTTCCTTTTTACATCTTAGTATTCAATAATTTTCCCTTCTTTTACTTATGGCATGACACTATGACTGACAATTTGTTGTCAAACTAAAACGTTTTTACAATGTACAAGTGAATTTGCGAGCGAGAGTAGCGAGCGAGTTAGAAAATTTTCGCATTTTTACATTAAATAATTTTCAATTTCTTGCATTATTTTTGTCGGTTATTAGGACATTTTGTTAGAACAAGTTGACGTGGTAATATGATAATATGATTGACAAATTACCGGCAAAGGACCGTCAACAAATTTTGGTTGTTATGCGAGCCAGCACAGCGAGCGAGTTTGAAAAAATTGAGGTTTTTTAGTCTTCAAAAAGTGCAATTTCTTGGATTATTTTTGTCGGTACAAGATGACGTGGTTCTCTTTTCTGTTATTGACGACATGACGTTGTGATAATATGATCGACGTATTACCGGCAAAACACCGTCGACAAAATCTTGGTTGTTATGCGAGCGAGTTTGACAAATTTGAGGTTTTCCCACTTCAAAAAGTGCCGTTTCTTGGCTTATTTTTGTCGATACTTGATTCATTTTGTAGGTACCAGATGACGTGGTTTTCTTTTCCACTATTGACGACATGACGTTACGATAATTATGACTGAAAATCTTGTTCGTCATGCGAGCGAGCAGAGCGAGCGAGCTTCAAAAATTGTGAGCTTTTACACTTCAAAAAATGCTATTTTCTGGCTTATTCTCTTCGGTACTTGAAACATTTTGTCGGTACAAGATGTCAAGGGTGCCGGTCTAAATTTACCGGCAAAATTTCAAATGTACCGACAAAATTTGAAAAATGCATTATTGGGGTGGGGGGCAAATACCGTCCTGCCCCCCCCCCCCTTGACTACACTAATTTCTTTGGCAAGGTAATTTGTCGGTTGTTGGCTGCTTGTTGCAGACAGCTTTGTTTAAGGATCCTTTCTTAAAACAAGCATATTTTAAATTGTCCTTTCCCTGCCGTACGTCGTAAAGCTCATTTTTTTCAGACACATGAGGTATTACGTGGAAGAGGGTATTTTTTCGCACTAAAAAGGCCGGGGGAGGGCACAATGTGCCCCCACCACATTTTACTTTACCATTTTCACAATTATTGACCAAATTTAATCAAACTTGGTGAATTTTCCTAAACTTTTTGGCAAACATTGATTTTGATATGTAGTTTCCTAAACTTTTATGGCAAACGTTAATTTTGATAGATAGTAGAGTTAATTGTGGATCATGTTATCATGGCAATCACATTTCATGTGCGTCATTTTATCCATTTTTCATTGTTTAGCACTACATAAAATTAATGATATTACTTGCCCATGTATGACATGAAACGTTTGTTTCATCTATTCAAATAATCATTCAATCAATTTCTTATCTTTTCAATCAGCTTCTTTATTTTTGAAAAAAAAATGGCAAGCGTCAAAACACCAAAACAATTTTATAAAAGTGTAAAAATCAATATCTTTGTTATGTTTTTCTTTATTTCCATTTTTTAATTATCATATTATACAAAAATAATTGTATAAAAGCGTAATTCTATCAAAAAGGTGTACCAAAATGATAAAACCGGCATTGATCCGTGTTATTCTAACTCTTTGGTACAACCAACAATACCTAGTTATTCGTGCGTATATACAAAAAAAAGTCTCCATCCCTTAAGGTAACAGAAAATATCAACCCAAAACAGTCAAAGTTTTCTGAAAATACTTATTTGTTATTATATAAATATTTAAAGCCACTGGCTAACATTCACCACAGTACAAAAAAAAATCTGAGCTACATGATTCCCCATGTTACCAGTGTCTTTGATAAGGTCTAAAAATGAAGCCCTGAAAAAATTGTATTTCAAAATGATTATTTAGTGCTTTAAAAAAGTGAAAATCGTAAGTTGACCGGATTCACCTGCCTGTTTCCTCCCATAATACTGTGTGTAGATCTAGGCTATTTTTTACTCGCCCCGAGTTTTATTTGTTTATTCATTCATATCTTGCCAGTTGGAGCATACATTTCCAAACTTTTGTATTCTAGGGTGTTTATTTGTCCATTCAAACACTACTATGTAGCTCAGATATCATACTTTGACTATTTTTTTTAAATTGAAGCTCCACAATGGTAGCTTATCACTTCAATCTAGTTTTATTATCGACAAATCAATCACTTGTGAATGTATTTCTGGGATATAAAAAATGAAAACTTAGAAATCCAACAAAATCCCTCATGTGTTATGGTGATTACCACCACATTGGTGACTGTGAGAAATAGTGATTGCATTTTGAAGAGCTTAAGTTTGTTGTTGTTGTTGTTGTTGTTGTTGTTGTTGTTGTTATTGTTTGTTGTTGTTTGTTTTTGTTTTTGTGGGGTTTTTTGCCAGTGTGCCAAACGAAGAGTGATTGGTCAAAAACTAAAGATTTTAGAGAGGGGAATACAATATACCTCCCACCCCCCCCACCCCCTTCGGCCACGGAGAGGCAAAAATAACTTGGGTTTTAGGGGTAATTGTGTCCTTAAATATCGAAGATATCTTGAATGCATTCAAACATGACAATTTGAATTTCTGATTCGCTCGTGTAAATGAATATTTGATAATGCCCTTCTGATTGGCTTTACTCGGTCTTCTTAAAAAAAAATAAAAAAAAAAGATGGGTCACTGGTATTAAAGGAAAGCAGATAAAATGCACTGTTCAAACTTGAATTACTTTCTATTTTGCATTATGATTTACTAAAATATGGAAAGATGTTCATTAATTTTGTTTGGGTTTTTTCCTGTGATACGCAAAGTGAAATTGCAAATACTCCATTTGGATGGAGAAGGGATGGTGTGAACAAATGGCCTGGCAGGACGTAACACAAGAAATGTGAACACGAATGTCTACAAAATTCATAATTGAATATTATACATGTAGTGTAAGAAATTCTTAAGTTACATTTTGACAAAATTGAGTTAGTGATTGTTTTAAAGTCGTTACATGTTGGGATTTTTTTTTACATTTCGGTCGAATTGACCTTTTTCTAGTAGGGGTCGGGGGGTCAATCGGGGTCCAACTTTTAACTTGATCTAATTTCTTCAAAATGTATATTAAATTGGTCGCCTAGTTACACGGATTAAGAAAATATATAATTCATCATGTATTTTCTGCTTTATTGATGAGATATGGGGCCACTTTCGGTCAAAAGTCAAATGAGGTCATATTGCAAACAACGTCCAAATTCGACAAGTTACATATCAAATTGCTTGTCTTACTGAGGGCATTCCAAAAATACAAAGAATTAAGTATTTTTATTTTTTGTATTCATTTATTTGAAAAATGCATTTGTTTTCTTCAGACCCTTGTATGCAGAGCAAGAAGTACGCAAGTCCAAAATATTGATTATTGATTTTAAGACATCTATAATCATTAAGACATCAATTTTAATAAAAGAGGCTTAAATCATGGTCTTAAACAATGTCACTAAATTTTAAGAAAAAAAATAAGTATTTGTGACCTGTACGGAACTTTCAAATCTTTGAACGTTGATATCTCAAAAGTGGTATCATGTGACTATACTTCTTCCACTACATTCTTCAATTTGACACTATACTTTGTTAAGTAGTGAAAGACTTATTCAATACATATAATTGCACGAAAGTACAATTTTGAAATGTACATTTTCATTCACATTTATGCTTCACGTTCTGCACATGATATGAAATCTATTTTTTTAAGGTGCTTATTCAAACACAAAATTCTGGCAATGATCATGCATAGAAAATGATTTAATCGGATATCAGGAATAAAGTTAAATGCGGATAAATTGGTTTTTTATGTAAATATCTCACCTGGTGCATGATCTAAAAAAATATTTCACATTTCCACATATTGTTTGGATTTCGTTAATTTCTCGAAGAAGAATTTTATACATACAGAGTGTTTTGAAAAAAGGTGGAACCCAACTTCCACCAGGCATATATAATCTAATAAACATAATTTATTGCAATATATAACCGCAAAACATATTTATAACTCTTTCATTTGGTACCATATTTGTAAAAATTAAACCATGAGTTATCAGATTAAAGGCGTTCTAAATGAGCAATGTTAAAATTGCTTTGCACACAACATTTACATCTATTCATCAACACGGTCACAGATGGTTATTCACTGAGACCTCCGGCCCCGTTTGTTCTATTCCACCACGAACCGGAACTCGCTATTTCCCGGATGAGAGGCAGACGGTACTTTTTATTAAGCAAAATAATAAAGTGATCCCAAATTTATGATGGATGGAACCTTTGACATTTCGGCGTTATTTGCTCAGTGAAGAGATGGAATAATTATTTCCATAACGGTGATCTGGACATTTTGCTGTAGGTGGAATTGAAGAGTGTAGAGGAAGAAGTACTTAAGTCACATAATACACTTTTAATTTGAGATATCACCCTTCAAAGTTTTTGAAATTTCGTACAGGTCACAAACGCATTTTTGAATTTTTGATTTTTTTTCTTCAAATTTGGTGCCATTGCTAAAGATCATGATGTAAGCCCTTTTTTTATTGAAATAGATGTCTTAGTGATTATAGATTTCTTAAAATAAATAATCAATATTTTGGACTTGAGTTCTTCTTGCTGTGCATACTAGCATCTGAAAAATGCTTTTTTCAAATACATTAATGTCAAAAATACTTGATTGTATGTATTTTTGGAATTTCCTCAGTAAGACAAACAATTTGATACGTAATTTGTCGAATTTGGACGTTGTATGATCTCATTTGACCTTTGACCGGAAATGACCCCATATCTCATCAAAAAAGTAATTTTAATCCTTGTAACTAGGCGAGTAATTTAAGATAAATTTTAAAGAAATTAGACCAGGTTAAGAATTGACCCTGATTGACCTCTCCCTGACCCTTATTAGAAAATGGTCAAATCGACCGAAATTTTGTCAAAAAAAAAACTTAGTATGTAACGACTTTAAAGCAATCACTAATTCAATTTTGTCAAAATGTGACTGAAGTACTTCTTACACTACACTCAACTTATATTTTATTATATCGAGCTGTTATGGCTGCAGTTATAAGAAAAGGTTTGTAGTAGCCTTGCATGTCAAAGTTGTCATGATAGTGGATAATTATGACCCTTTTTCAGGTTCCAGGATGAAATCGGTTTAAAACTGCATGTACTTCACCACTCCCCCTTTTTTAATTCTTTGGCGGGGCGCCGACATTTTCTCCGGCATCACTTGCTGGGCAATAAATCAGGGTTTTCAATTGTTTTTTTTTTTAGTTAAGAATAGCGTTATTGTAAGTGTGTGAAATAATTGCGGTAGCAAATGTCAATCGCATTTTTTGCATTGTGTTGCTGCGGAAGAAAAAAAATAAGTAGTAGATTGACACTATAGTAATCTCAGGGTCAATGGATTATGAACAAGAAAGAAAAGGATGCTTACTCTTCTTGGGACTAATTTAGGCTTTAAATGAAGGTTGTGTAAACCCATATTTGAAGTAAAGAAAATGAGTCAGACCAAAGCAAATACAGTAGTAAATTAGGGTACCATCGTTCACGGATGTAATACCTTAACAACGTATTATTTGCACGCGTCCTTACTTTTAATGTTGCTTTTTATAGAACCTTGTTCGATTTACACAACACACACTTACACACTTGGTATAAGATAGTACTAATGTTACTTATATAGGCAGTGCATCTCTTTTGCATGCCCAAAAATTAACATTGTGTAAATACAATGGCATTTAGAAGAAAATGCCATCTGGGAACCTTTAGCAAAATACAGGAGCTAGAAACTCAGTTTTAGTGCAATTATAGTGACTGTTAGATTCTGATTTGAATTTTTTTCTCGCGAGGAATAAATTCCTCCCATAGAACGTACACTAAACGGCTATTGTTTTTTCTTTCACTTTCTTTAAATTGTAGGTAATTACTTACCCCCAAATTTCACAGACATGCCCGTCATCAATAGCCTAAGTGCATGGGTTATCTTTTCCTGGTCTGTCGGGATGTTTGCAAATGAGATCCACTGTCTTTATATCATACCAGGGGAAATATATTTTTAACTCAAGAATCTGAATTTCTACGTAGGCCTATGATATATACTTAAAATGTGCAGATACTTCTCAATTTATTTTGGGTGCAAGTAAATGAGATCAATAGTTTCAGTTGATTTCCTTGTCAGTTTTGATTTTGAGACTATGTGAAATTATTTAATCTTTCAGGGTTGCTGTGACAGGCATACAATGGACCGAAATTTCAAAGTTCAACATGAAGATGGAGGAGAGGTATTCGCCGTTAGAGCATCATCTTTGGAGGATTTGAAAGGAAAATCTGCATCAATGTTCGGATTAGAAAATGTCTCCCTCACCCTCGATAGTCACGAAATCGACGAAGCGGAGTTCAGCAGTCTGACTGATGATTTTGCTTTGCGCGTGTCATCATTACAAGGTTAGTGTATATGATGAATAGCCGGGAATAAATTCAATTTGTATGTACCCAGGCCATAGGGAAAAAGGGTGTTTGTTGCAGCACCCTGTAAAAATTTAATTTGTAGTGGATGTTGCGCGTCCTATAATTCTGCACCATCTTTCTCTGTGATTGCTTGTCTTATTGATTTGTATCTAAGGGCGTGTTCACAGTAGTAACAACCGAAATAATTTCATTTCCTTTAGCTTTACTAAATCCAAAACTAAACTTTACTAATCCAAAATTGCAAACAAATGGTGCCAAATGTTCCTCGGTTGCTATATTGTACAACTTTTGGCCCCAATGTAGTCGAAAATCTAGGGGTTCCTCCCCCCCCCCGCGAGATTTTTCAATTAATTTTAAAAAAGCCAAAGACATTCAGAATCTGTTATTGTTGTGATATGACCTTTGACATGTTTGAGCATAAAGCTTTCAAACAACAAAATTACGCCGAAACTGAACTTGCGTTTTAAACTCCCTCCCTTGGAAATAAGATTCTTTTGAAATTCTAGATGTTGGAAAAATGTTAAATCTCCATTTCGATAACCAATACTTTGTTTCTGGTCGTAAGCGTACTCCTTCAGAATGCAGAGGATTGTTTCATAAATCCGACATAAATCAGTACATAGGTTCTGGGTCGTTATCTGTTAAGACAGAGGAGTTCTGTCCATGGTAGCAAAATAAAATTTGCACCCTTTTTTCTGCTTTCAACAGAAAAATTTCTAAAATTTAGCTCCATCTCCGAAGATATGCACCTACCTATGCCTAAACAGGCCCACGCCCTTAGAGTTGCTTGAAAGTAATTTTAAACGTTTCCTCTCTTATATATTACGACATTTATCTCAGGAGACCATTCACAAGTTGTATCACCCGGTCCGTCTTCATCTGGTACAGGAATACCAGCCCAAGAGTTATTCAGGATTGCAGAAGGTTTGGGTCCGGAATATCTTCGTCCTCTTGGGTTGAACCTGGGACTTGAACCGGCAGAAGTGGAGCGGTACGCAGATTTTATGAAAGCCAGTCTCCCAAGCCCTGGTGGAATCTATCGCATGTTATGTGATTGGGAACAGATGGCTCCGCGAACACGAGATGAACTTGATAATATCATCCAGATGATTAACATCACTGATCTATCACCGACAGGTAAAAAAAAATAAGAAACTGTTTGTACTTGTGTTATTGCCAAGAGAAAATATGTGTCAAAATCAAACATAACATTTCCTTTTGGGTATTTGGTGATCCGCAACGTGTAACCGTTCCGGGTCACCATTGATTTCGTCAGAATCTCCTTCATCTTCTTTCTTTCTGGTCACATTCTGTGTCCCAAATATCTCAAGAATGATATGTTGTGTCATGTTGCAACTTTCTATGATCATGTGTCATGACAATATCTCGACAATGACGTGTCATTTAGGACGGGTCAAGGTCAACCTCTGGACAAAGCCACGTGTGCGCGCGTGTCACGACGGTCTCGTGAGGGCGCGTCAAAACTTCAAAATGCTTTAATTGATCTAGGATTTTGTCTGCATACGTTTCAGGATATTTGGAGCATTTTTGGTGCGCGCGTACGCGCGCGTTTTTTCGCGCGCACCCCTTACATGATCGAATCTTGCCTTTTTTTTATGGTTTTGAACACTTGACTGAATTCTACATCATTTCGAACTTTTCCAAACCAATTGGACCTGCAATAAGGCGTACGCGCCCGAAAACGTTAAAACGCACGCGCGCACATAGACTTAACGTGCATTTTAAAATCAATTATAAATCTCTAAAATAAGCCATGACTTTTATGTTTTAGTTCGCTGTTCTGATAGGCTATGATGTCTAGATATGATTTCCTGCGTCATTTTGTGATTTTAATCTCAATGACGTCATCTATGACGTCATTAATAACAATCAAATGTAGTCCATATGTGGTGACTGGCATGTCCTGTGATGTTGCATATTTCCATGATGATATGCCATGATAGGTTCTCAAAAATGACATCTTGTCAATGTGATCAGTCATCCGTGACGTCATAATTTTTTGCATATCTCATGACTGAAGCCAAATTACATGACCAAATTTGGCACATGTCAAGATCAGGTCAAGGGTCAACTTTTGGACATATTAAAAAAAATCCCATATTCCTCAAATTGCAGTTTGCGTACATTGCATCATTTTGCTATCTTAATTATCATAACGTCGATCGTCTAATGCGTCATTAATGAAAATCGAATTTAGTCCATATCTCGTGACTAGAGTTACATGTAACTAAGACGACGTGCGGATCACCTAATTCGTCTCAGTGAAGAATTCAAATCTAGTTCAGATTTATTCTCGTTGCGCCTGAAAAAGAGTGAAATTACTCCTACTAAACGAAATTAGAATAACACTGGTAGAGACAACAGAAAGTGAAACAGAACAAACTGTGCTTGATGAACAAATGATAAAAATAAATTTTTCCATTTACCCATTATTCAAACTTCAATAGGAAAGGCTCTTTCAGGACATCAACCGCAAGTTTCAACAAACTGTTCATTAAATGGAATACCAGGGGATCAGTTGTGGAAGATTGCAAAAGACTTGTCTCCAGCCTATCTTCGTCCTTTGGGACTGAATCTGGGATTTGAACGAGCAGCGGTTGACCGCTATGAAGTCTTCATGAACGCTAATCTTCCTCGTGCTGACGGCATGTACTGCATGCTATATGACTGGGAACAGAGGGCTCCGCGCACCAGAGAGGAACTTCAAAACATCATCGGATCAACAACCCTTCCTTTTTCATCAGTTCCAGGTAATTGCAAAACGACAATTTACGGGGTGGGGAGGGTAGGGAAGTAATTTTATTGAAATAATGTTCGCTTGTCAGCGCACTAAGTCGTAAGGCATTGGTGGCAGTGATCATAGAGCGAGACACAACAGAGGGATTTTTTATATAATATTTGTCAATATGCTCCACATTTTCTTAAATGCACGCTCATCAAAACTGTTTATTAAAAGCACTTGTTATATGAAACGGGTCTGTACTTTCACTAACGGTAGAATGTGAAATCGGAAATATAATATAAGTGCAGCCAAATTTATTTTAAAAAAGTACCTACATGGAATTGCTTAGTTTTGTAAAAGATAGTCCTATGTTATACACTCATGCTCATAATTATGGAATATTTTGTTCATACCTAAGTTTTTTCTCCTATATCGTCCACAATTTTCAAGACCAGTGTTTATTTCACAAAAATGCAGTTTGTGAAGCAATTTTTTGATTTCCAGAAAGGACTAAATTAAAATACATTTGAGCGCAATAACAATTATATATTTATTTTTTTTGATCCACAAAAATCATGAAAAAAGTATTAAATTAAAGTAATTTTAAAAAAAAAACCATCCTCAAAACTGATGAATTTGTATCTAATGTCACTCATCATTAAACTAACATCGGAATTGTCTGTTACAAGTCTAATAACGCGCGTAACCACCATGTGACTCAACAACAACAATACCGCCATATATAAACACAGGTTCTAGTGTCGAGTCGGACGCTACAAAATGCTCAGCATTCCTGAAATTCTTAGATTATAATTGTTTCACCTGGGGTGAGCAAATATTACTCTCAGTTATACCGTTCACGGAAAAATTGCAACTTCTAAAATGTTTCTGAAGTATTCCATCATTATGAGCATGAGTGTATTGTCGAATCTGGCGTACGTCGTCAGGGGAGGCGAATTCATTCGCGACCAAATCCTTGGTCTAATTTTTTCCCTGACAGCCCAGCCACCGAAAACTCGCTCAGCGGGGGAGGGGGAGGGGAGAGTGACGAAAAAAATTTCATTCTAATTCAGAAGTCCCGGGAGAAGTCTCAGCTGGATTCCTTTTGGCACATAGTCCCCCTCTAAAATCAGCTGACAAGCATACCTGGGGGGAGGGCACCAAGTCTTTCAAGCTAAAACAATCAAAATTTTACCAATTTATGACATTGTAAATATAAGAATGCGCTTCATTATTTGATGCGCGTAAAGTAATGTATTATGTTATTCAAAAAGGTGTTTGAGTTTTATAGTAACTCGTTTCCGGGCCTTTATTTTTCTCAATTTTCTGTAATATAGATCCTCTTGAAGCTTCAAGCGAGTTGAATGTAGAGTTGTTTCGAAAAGAACTACAGCGGCATTACCTTGAGGAGTACTGCTTCATGAAGACAGAGCCCTGGCAAGAAGAAAATGAAAATAGCGTAGATCAGTACTACACATCACTGTCCCTCTACGAGCAACAACAAAATTCTGGTAAAGAAACAAAGACACCCCTTAAAAGATCTCATCACAGTATTTTCGACCTTGAAGTGAATGGGAAACGTCCCACTCGTATTCTTGTCAATGGAGATGGGGGGTCGGGAAAGAGCACACTTTGCAAAATGCTTGCGTATGATTGGGCAAAAGGAGATCAAAATTCTCCCCTCAAAGATGTACCTGTTGTTTGTGCTCTAGAATTACGAAGAGTAAAAGAAATAGATAAGATTAGCGAAGCCATTCACAGCCAACTTCTGCCCGAAGATAGTAAAGTGCGTCCTCATCATATTGAGAAGTTCATCCGTCAGTATCCATATCAAATTATTCTGATTTTAGATGGTCACGATGAATTCAATTGTAAAGAATGTCAATCCGATATGAACAAATTGTTACACGGTAAGATTATGCGCGACGTGACAACTATGGTGACATCACGTCCTTGGCATTCTTCAGCACTTCAAACACACAAAAGAATGTTATACACGCACATCAGTCTTGATGGATTTGATGCTCAAGGAATAGATTCCTATGTGGATAGGTACTTCCCAAATCCAAACGAAGCTGAACAAAATCTGAATCAAATCAAAATGAACAACGTGATACACAGCTTTGCAAGTACTCCAATACTGCTTTCAATGGTATGCTTTGTACTGAAGAAATACCCTCCAGACAGTGTTAATTCAATTACGACATTGAGTACTTTATTTGAATATTTTCTGAGAGCATTGTTTTTTCATCATTTAGATAAGGACAAACCTGATACACTGATAGCTTATCTTGAGCAAGAGCATGAAACTTTTGTGTCACGCGAAATGAAAAAAATAAAACAAGTCTGGAAAGACCTCGGCAAAATATCATTTTCCGCACTTTTGCAGCCTGGTAAGAAATTGATGTTTACTTTGGAGGATTTTCATGGAAAGGAAGAAGTACTTTATCTAGGGATTGAAATTGGACTGATCATTAGGCATGAAATCCACAAGAAAATGCTAGAATCACCTGTGACATTCTATTCATTTCCGCATCTCCTTTTCCAGGAGAAATGTGCTGGTGATTTTATATCCAGTGAAACTAACGAATTCGACAAATTTCGGAATTTAAGTAAAATATCAGATGAAGACATGGCGCTCGACTTGCTATACACCTTGGCATTCAGTTGTAGCCGGGAAGTAGGTGGCAGCAAGATGGCTGAAGAGATCCTCAACCACTTGGTTCACCTTTCACAGGGTGAAGGGTATGCTTATCCTTCTCTTTCAGAGATCAGATCAACGGAATCTCAAGTTGCAGATATACATAGGGAGCTGAAACGAGGTGTCGATTTTCCTGTGAAGTCGCTGTTTCACCTTGGTATTTTGGTTAATTATGAAAGTCAGTCAGGACCCATGTTTTTAAGGTGCCTCACAAAACTGCTCGAAAAACATCAAATTCATCCACCCATTTTGGCGCGTGGTTTAATTGGCCATTCTCTAGCGTATTTTCTCAAATATGCTGCCGAAAGCAATGTCCGTGTACCGTCATATAGATATATGCGACTGGAAAACATGAAAGACCGTTTTTCGCTGGCACTCCTGTTGGATAACATATCAGATGTGTGTGAAAACATGGAGGTGCTCACCATCAACGAATGTTCTCTACATATCCCACGGGTCTCTGAACTGCTGAATGTGCCATCTGGTAAGATGTCATCATTGGAGACTTTGACACTGTACAACGTCAGTGAGCCTCTTTCAATGAACAACTTGCTGGCTATGTTGTCAGCAGTTTGCACAAATTTGAAAGCTTTAACTATAAATGAGTGTAATGTAGATTTGGCACAAGAAACTGAATTACAAATTGGCCATTATAAGATCGCATCACTTGAGAACCTTCAAATAGTCAACAATCAGTCAGTTTCAATCATCGATCTAGTGGCTCTAATATCAGTGGTGTGTACCAACTTGAAGAAATTAATTATAGGTGGATGTCCCATAGTCTTACCACATAACACTGACTTAGGTCCTGCAATATTCTGTGGGATGCCATACCTTGACACCATGAAGTTGACAAACACCACAGGGTCTGTTTCAATTACGGACCTACTGTCAATGACATCACATGTGTGTAAAGACTTACAGAGCTTGTCCATCGGCGCGTATACATTACACATAACACAGAGCAATGAAGTACAACATGTGACTAATAGTATGATGCTATCACTTGAGACGCTCAAGTTGACAAATATCACAGGGTCCATCTCAATGACTGACGTGCTGACCGTAACATCACAATCGTGTACAAACTTAAAGAAGTTGACCCTCGGTGGGCATGTAAAAGATATAGAGAAGTGCAATGATTCACGGACAACGACAACTGGTTTGACGCCATCAGTTGAGACCTTGGTCCTAGAAGTGAAAGACCAACCTGTTGATGTTACTCGCATGCTTTGGATGTTAGCTGCATATCCAAATATGCGGACTTTATGCATCAATGACGTCACGGTAGACATTTGCCGGAACCAGGGATCCCGTAAGAGAATGTCAGGCAGTGACACAAGTCAGTCCACAGTGAGCATATCAATATCGCATGAGAAAAGGAAGAAACAATCACAGAGTATTTCTGTGAGTGACCTCCTGGCCACAACAGCAATGGTATTTAACGATTTGCAGTGGTTGTCCATTGACGGTTGTAGATTAACCATACCAAATACCTCTAATTTACGAGATGTGTCTTGTGGTAAGATGCCATCACTTGAGACCTTGAAGTTGACAAACATCCCGGGGTCCATTTCAATGACCAACCTGCTGGCCATTTTATCACAATGGTGTACAAATTTAAAGAAATTAACCATCGGGGCAGGGCATGTGA